>PVKA01047402.1:0-14350 GCA_004027165.1 Ctenomys sociabilis | reverse complement strand
CACTCCCCTTATATGGGAGGACAAACGCCTTTATTTTTCAGGCAGAAACCCACTCCCCTTATATGGGAGGACAAACGTTCCCCACGGTGTCGCGACCACCCAGGGCCAGGTTAAGCCTCCGCTTACCTGCAGGTACGTACCAAATCTCCAACTCGATCCAGGCTAGGCAGAGTCCCCGTACGGGCCACCAAGTTGTCCGACGCCGCTCCCGTCCCACAGAAGAAGACACTCAGACACTCATACGCAGGGTTCAGCAAGCCTTTATCGAGTGGGATGCAAGCCTCTACATGTGTCCGCTATCCGCGGCTCCTACTGTGCAAGCATGGCGAATCTCGTGATACAGCAAGCTATATAGATTTTACAAACCAATCACAACAGGAGGGGCCCAGGCACAGCAACAAAAACCCGGAAGCCGGAGGTGGGCGCCATCTTAGCAGACACGATGGGCGGGGGAGCCAAAAGCGGCCGCCATCTCAGAGCGGCTCCCGACACTTCTTCTCTCTTGCAGCTTTCAGTATACTATTTTTGTGTTGGATTTCTGCGATCTTAACTATTATATGTCTCGGTGTGTTTCTACTTGGGTTGAAGTTATTTGGTGTTCTGTATACTTCAGTGACCTGAATGTTGGATTGTTTCCTCATATTTGGGAAGTTTTCTGCAATTATTTCTTCCCAAATTCTTCCTATGTCATTTGTATTGAGTCCTTCATTCTTGTTGATAGCAATTATTCTCACATTGTTCATCCTGGCATCATCTTGCAGGTGATGGATTATTTTTTCCTGCATTCTCGTTGTGTTTAAGAGATCCTTTCTCACCTTTCAGCTCTGGCATCTTCAAGATCTGAAACTCTGTCTTCGCTTTCACTCAGATGGTTTTGTAGACTCGTGATTGATATTTTTAGTTCTTCTAAATCTCTTTGACTGTGTTTCATGCGTTCTATTTCTTTTCTATATTGCTCATTCAAGGAATCCGTCACATTTCTGATCTCAATTTTTTTATCCATGTCTTCTTTAGAGGTACTTATTAATTCTTTTTCTGCAGTGCTTCTTCCAAGTTGGGTTTCCTCTGTATATTTCTGGACTTGTTTCTGTATTTCAGATGCTATGACTTCAAAGAATTCTTTGTTTTCAAAGAATTCTTTTTTGATTTCAGAACTTATTTCTGCTTTGAGTTCCTCATGATCTTTCTGCTGTTGATTCTATGCTTCATATGCTGTTAATTCATATATATCAGGTGGAATAGTGCTCTCTGCACTTGTTCTGGGTGAGCATAGTTTTTCCACCCAATGTTTCTGGAATTCATTCTTTATTTCAGATACTATGTATTAGGATATTTCTTTTTTAATTTGGGGAATTACTTCTTGTTTTATTTCCTCTATAGCTTTCTGCTGTTGTTCCTTTGCTGCTGTATCTGTTAATTCCTTCATTGCAGCTGAGCTAGTGTCCTCTGCCCTTACTGGTGGACTCGAGGTCTGGGATTGCATTTTTCGCCTTCTCTTTCTCATTTTATATAGCACTGACATTTGACCTTTCGTATAGAGCTTTGGTGTAGCTATAACCTTAGCTTGTTATGAGATTTGGGTGCCAGTCTATTAAGTTTGAGATTATCCAGGTATGCCTATCCTTGATCTAGCTTATGTGTTCAGTTCCTTTTTTGCTGCAGCTCCTTTGGTTCCCCTCTGTTGGTTCCCTGTTCAGGTGAGCACAAACCGAACTGGGATGTAGAACAAGTAATGAAAATTCCCTGTCTTACCTGGCTTTGCGGCGAGGATCCGGAAATTACTGGGGTCAGCCCTCCTGTGTCAAACAGGTCGCTCCCCAGGTGGGCGGGCCTGGGTTTTGGTGGGTCTTCTGGGCTCACAAAAGGATAGTGGATGATCTTATTCACTGAGTAGACTGTACTTTGTCGGCCAGCCTGTGCTGGGTCCAGGTCTATAGGCCAGAACCCGAGAAGGCTGGAAAAGGTCCCTCCGGTGCAGCGGGCCTGGAGCCGTCACTCACAGGTCATGCTGCACTGGGTTTCGGGCCATGGAGTGGGACCTGGGATTCCTGAGAAATGTCCCTCTGGTGTGGCAGGCTTGGAGTTCTCACTCCAGGCCGACCTGCACTGGGTCTTCTGCTGTGGGGTTGGACTGGTAATTGCCTGGAAATGTTTTTTCTGGCGTGGTGGCCCTGGAGTTCCATACTCACTGAACTTTGATGCCCAGAGAATCGGGGAAATTCCCACTCGTTCATCGGACTTTAGGGCAGGCTATCCGGGGAGGTGCTGGTGAGTGGGTCCTGAGGTTTCAGGCCAGTCACTGGCTTTGAGGGTTTGAGGCAGGGATCCAGGTAGTGCTTGTGGGAAGAAGCCAATGGCTCTCCATCAGACTCACCACACTCTCACTTATCTGGGAAGTCTGGTGAGTCGTGCAAATTCCCACTCACTGGGAGAGCTTGGGGCGGGATCCAGGAGGCCGCTGGAGTCAGCCACTGTCTCAGGCCAGTCTCTGGCTGGGTGGCATAGGCAGGATTGAGTAGCGTGCTGGAGTTGGCCATGCTGTCTCAGGCAGTCTCTGGGGCTGGTCGGGCATAGGCGGGATCAAGGAGGATGGCGGAGTTGGCTGCGCTATCTCAGGCTGATCTCTGGGGCCGAGCCAAAACCAACAGTTTTAATCTACATTATTTTTGAATAAAGCTTTTTAAATGAACTAGCAATGTTACTTTGAATTTAGAAGTTTTATATAATTTCCCCATGTTTTTCACTACAGAGATATTTTCCCTATGCTTATAAAAGAAAATTTCAAGTAATTACACATATTAAATATGTGTCACATTTTTTGTTACATATTTACAAAGTAAGCATCCTGTATAAGTGTCTTAATTAGTTTGCTCTTTGCTGAGACAAAAACCCTGACACCCGAAGTTAAAGGATGAAAGGTGCATTTAGCTCAGTCTGCGGAGGTTTCAGTCAGGACTCATCTGGTTCCAAGGCAGGGTGGCACATGACAGGGCAGCACTTCATGGCAGCAGAAGACAGCAAAATCAACAAGAGTGAATGGCCACAGCCATGTCAAGCCTTATGTTGCGAGCAGGCCACTGCCTTTTGGGCAGGGCTGGCCCTCACTGTCCCTGTCCCAGCACTGGACAACACATCAGTAATAAACACTAGATTCAGCTGCCTCAAAAACGCCCAGGGCCTTATGGCTGCAGCAGGCTTTGGGGTACAGCAAGATCACACATAAACCATAACAAGAAGTGAGATGGTTGTGTTTCATTTTATGGAAAATATGACCCAGACAGAATTTGTTGACAAATTCTGACAAACCACTCAGACATCCAGAAATTGTGACAAGGTCAGGTCTTTGCAGAAGGGCCCAAACACACTCTACCCCGAGGGAGCAGGTGTGCAGGGAGTTTTTCACCCTAACATGTAAGAAGCAACAGACTCTTCACCATATGGTTGGTTGAAGGTTTGCAACATATCCCAATGAACCAATTGAAGTGCTATGAATGGCAGACTGGAAGGTTTGCTGGGTAGGGCTGATAACAGGAATGAAGCAGGCAAAGGGGATGGAACATCCCTGGCTGTCGATAAATTTTCTTTGGTTGTCAGCTGTGTTCCTGGTGTCTAAACTCACAAACATCTTCCATAACTTTTTAGAGTGCTTAAAGAGAAGAGGGGGCATTGTGCAGCCTAGAACGAATCAGAGATCAGGATTGAGCCATCTCTTCATGTGTGTGATAGGAAAGACAGGGTTGAGGAAACAGCTGGGCAGGTATAAGCACCTGCCTGGCAGGCTCAAGGTTCCAAGTTTGATCCTCAGAAGACAGGCTCGGGCTTCTCCCAATATACACGTGAAGCTGAAACGTGTGCACTAATCTTTTCTAATCCACTTTATTGAAGAATACCTTGTACAATACAAATTTAATGAATTATGCCAGTTGTCTATGCACACAATTCCACCATGATAAAGAACCTGGAAATTTCGATAACATCCAGAGATCCCTTGTGTCCTTCATGGTGAATCTTGTGCTTCCCTTCAGAGGCAGCCACCATTGTTCATTTAGTCATCAGCAACAGGCTTGCACTTTATGTACATGGACTCATGGAGCACACCGTTTTGGTTAAGACTTTTTTTAACTTTCTATTTAATGCATTATTTTTTAATTCTATTCATACTGTTGCACACAGCAATAGGATTTTTTCTTGCTGAGTAGTATTCCATTGTCTGGATGAATATTTTGTTTCTTCACCTGAGATAGCTTGTGTTGTTTTCAGTTTGGGCTATTTTGAAAAGCCGCTGCCCTCAGGACTGCACAGGATTCGGCATGCACATCAGCTTCTCTCGCTCTGGGGTCTCTGCCTAGAAGAGGAATCGCTGGGTGTGTAGTAGATTTAAGTTTTAAAGAGGCTAAAAAACCTTTGCATCCTAGATGTAACACCATACATTCCCATTGGCCGTGTATGAGAGAGACACTGACCTCCACTCTTAGCAGCACTTGGTCTTAAAAGTGTACATGAGGTACAATGTTTCTGATGAATGTGTAGCAGTCTCTCCCTGTAGTTTTAATTGGAGATTTCCAGTCCACTATAAAAATTTTCAACGTTTTTATTTGAATTCATGTAAATGAAGTTTGTGTAATCCTACAAATAGCAATAGAATTCTAATCTTCAGAAAGCCTTACCTATTTAGTGATCTGATTTGGACCCCATAGAAATAACTGGTAGAAAATTTAAACATTAACTGCTCCTTCAAAAGACAAGCAGACATCGACAGTACAATTATCCAAACTATTCTACACACACACACACACACACACACACCTGTATATATATGCACCTAAATACATCTTTTCCCCCTCTTTCATTCGTCCTTTTCTTTATCCCAATTTTGCATTCCAATTGAACAGAATTTTTTCCCTTTAATGGTCTGAATTGTAACTTTTTGGTTATAATTATTTCAGGATCCCATACTAAGGAGATAATATGATGCTTGCACATGTGGACCTCATTTATTTCACTTCCCAATGGAGTCTCTAGCTGCATCCATTTATATACAAAGCCTCGCACTGTTTTTTCCTATCACTAAATAGCTGACACATTTGCACGGTGGGGGAAACCAGGCCTCTGGTCCCTCACCAGTCCTCCACTCCCTAAACTAGCCCTGCTTCCTGGGGGGCAGGCAGCTTTCTCTGATGTCAGGGACATCACTTCCACTCAGATCCATAGATGTCCTGACCACTGAGACAGATGCTCCAGTGGGCTGTGCAGGGGCAGGGTCTTCCAACACTCTGTGCCTTTCTGATTGGACAGGAAGAGCTGAGCAGCTAGACTCTGTTTCACAGAAGCTTCAAGGAAACCGTGGTGCAGAGTCTGTTGCTGATTGCTGACAAAGGCTACCAACATTATGTGGAGGGAGACACTTTTTGGTCCACATATTGGTCCAGGAAGTTTATATTTGTAATCCCATGGGTAAATTATTGGAATCCCGTCAAGTTAGTTCCAGTCTACCACTTCCTGTGCAACCCACTGTAAGAATAAGGACACTGAAGCATATTTATAGTTATGGAGAACCAAGGGGTCCTAAGTTCAGCCATGGTGATGGTTATCTGGAACACAGGCCTCGACCCAGGGCCGCACCCAGGCTTCATTCAGTCATGAAGGTAGAGTGGGTTGAGGATGAATGACTGAGAACTGTAGGAAGTAGATGCATACTGTGAGCTGGGCTAGGTAGGCCTGCATTTGTCTCTGCAATGTGCAGACAGAAGGATATGCAGAAAACGTAATGTACCTTATATTCTTGAGATTCTATCTAATGTTTTCAGTCTGGTTCTTCAGCTCTAATGTGTAATCTTTTCAAGCTCAGGAAGTCGTAGCCTCTATCTCGAGGCTTGATCCCAGACCACAGTGTGGAGCACTGGCTCTTTCTTCTGTCTCAACCTGGCTCATATTAAAGAGCAGGCAGTGTGGGTTTTCAAGGAAACACATATGCTGTCCTCAAACACCACCACCAGCTCCTCAGCTAGACCAATATGCACTACTTAAAGACAATTGAAGGGATAAAGAAAAGTCCTAGCCAGCTCCGTACCTATTAATACATGCATATAGGGTCAGGTACAGAGAAACTGGAGACAACAGCTCTTCTTGCAAGGAAAGTTGCCTATGTGGTTCTCCACACCTCTGGCCTCCTCTTCAGAAGTCTTGGGCACAACTGCTTCCTGTTTGAGTAAGGTGAAGGCACTGTGTCCATGGCCAAGGTGCCCCCCACTGCACTCATTGTGAGGGGGCTCTCTCTATTTGAAGCTTATCAAATGGAGTTTACAGTTTCGCAAATGTAATTTCTCACAAGCTTCCTCTACTTCAGGATTTGAGATCCTCAGAATATGATTGAAGTTCATTATAAATGAATGCTGTTTATGACAAGGGATAGATGGAAAGACTGGATACACTATGAATGACCAAGTTGGACGACAACTGCATGCTTCAATTTACAAGAATTGAGTCAGGACTCAAATTATATGGCTGAAATTAGAAAGCAAGACAACATATCTAATAGGCTTTGAGCATTCTATATATACCTGTGTGATTGAAAAATGGAGAAACTTCCCTTTTGATTTTCCTTTCTGTCTGGTTTTTAGATATATCAACCTAAGAGCTATCTCATTTATGCTCTCAAAATGGTCTGTTTTATTTGATGCAAGGTTTCTTCCTTTGAAAGCTAGGGTTCATTTGAGCTCTACAGAGCAGTATGCCACACATTAAGCATCAGCTCAGCTCAGATTAGAGTAAAAGCTTTTTAGGTCTGAGAACCGAATTACAGCAAAACCCAAAAATAGCCATTTTCTACAAAGTTTCTAACAATATTAATGGTTCAGACCTCCCAACTGGTGAGTTAGAACGTGTCTGTGGTCAGTCAGTTAGATGCAACCTGTGTTTTACAAACAAAAGTAGAATTTCATTTACTTTGCAGAATAAGGAAATCACCACACATTAATCACAATTACTTATTAGAGGGTTATGATATATTATTGAAAAAAAGCCAGTAGAGCCACTGTTCTAAGAATCATTTCATCAAAGAAAAGCTTATTTTGTAATTCAAGTAGGAAATCACTTCAAGTCTTCTGCCTATGTGGGTTCATCTTGTGGGAAATTTTATCTGGGTGACTTGGTGACACATTTTGTGTTTGTAACTTCATAGGACATGCCCAGCCGTTACCCTGACATCACCCGTCTGCATTTGTCATACCCCCACTGATCTGGCTTCCAACAGGGCAATGGAAATTGAGGGCTAGCAGAGCAACGCTGTCCTGTAAAGGATTTCATTAAACAGGAATGAGCTACTTGGAAGCATAAGCACATAAGGAGGACATGAAGGAAAGGTCGATTTCAAATTTATTTCCACTGGGGCTGGGGAAATAGCTCAGCAGCATGAGTGGCAGCTTGGCAAGCGGATGGTCCCAAGTTCCATTTCCAGGACTGAAAAAAGAAAAAATAAATAAATAAATAAAAATTTTTATTTCTATGATAGAAGGAACTTCTTAAAACTCCAAAAGAAGATTAATTTTCAGTTTGGAATTCCTAATACTTGTGGCATGAATTTTACTCCTTCCTGAGGTACATGTTCTAGATGACCAGGCTATCTTCATCTAAACAAATGAGAAAATTTAATGTGCAAGTCAGAATGATAGATTACTGAGAAGCGTTTGTGCAGAGAAAGCCAGCAGAAAGTTGGCAGAAAGTATTCAACTAAAGGGCTTATAACAGGAGAGCTGAAAAATAAACTGACTTTCAATGCAATCCAAATAAAATCAAACAAGCTTCAAAATTCAGTATTTATTTTGGAAGACCAGTTTACTACGTAACACATTTGTTTTTAATGTTCCTGTGTAGCTGAGTTGTCTGGAATGCTAAATTTTATTCAATGATAGTGGCAGATGGATTCTTCTAAAAGCATTTTTTTTTTCCTTGTGTGATAGGGAAACCTCTAATCAAAGAAAGGCAAAGATCAGATAAGCATAAATTATAACTCAAATGTCAGCAATTACCCTGCAAACTTTTGCACAAGTAGTAGATTCATGTTCTTCAACAATATTCATATTTGTATGAGAAATGCAAGAAATCATCTAAATGTCTACTGTTAGGGAAGCTTAAATGAGTCCTGTGACAAATGTACAATGAATGCTGTAAGCAGTTTCCCACGGCTAATACAGGTCCATCTATGATCACATGGAATAACTTCCCAGACATGATCAAATAGAAAAGCAGAGTCAGAGTAGTGTGGAGAACGTACTAGTATTTTATAGAAACAATATACAATATAAATAGTCTTTTTGTTGAAAATGTATCAGTTACTTAATTGGACTCTTAGTAAGAAACTTAGAACACTAATTTGTGAGGATAAACTTCATCTGTCAGAGGAAAAGGATAGCAGGTAGCCCCAGAGGTGAGGATCAGCTTTGATTTTTGGTAAAATATTCTTCATATATATATATATATATATATATATATATATATATATATATATATATATATATATATATATATAATTAGAATTAAATTAATTGATTCAAAGATTTTTAAGTAAGACATTGCCTGCCCCCTGTTAGTCCTGTGCATCAAATGAAGGCACTTTTCCTGTCCCTGAGGAGGTTGTATCATTCCCTCATGTTCTAAATGCCTTGGAATTGCAAAGGTCTGCTTTACACCCTTGTAAAGAAATAGCTCATGGAGAGCAACAGGAAGAGGTCCAGGTAGGATTTTCTTTCCCAGTTGAACCAGCTTTGGGAGTATGGGGTGGAAGTAGAAGCAGAACTTCAAGGTCATAGTCTCTGTCGCACTCCTTAGATCCAACATCTCTCATCCTCACCACCACTTCTCAGGTTTTGGGTCGCACCTATAGCACAAGGAGCTATAGCAAGAGCAGGCAAACTCCATTGGTAAGAGGGTGGGGAGGAGAAAAAGAAGAGATAAAACAGAGGGGAGGATTGCAGAGATAGCTCTATGGTCTAAGAGCCAGGCTGGCAAGTGCAACGACCCAGGTTCGATCTCTGGTACTGCGTGCCATGCCTGCTATGCAGGCCCACGAAACCAGGTGAGGTGGTGTATTCCTGTAATCCAACTGATGGGAGGCTGAGACAGGAGAATCACTATGAGACAGCACTGCATAGAGACCCTGTACCAAACAAAGGAGAGAGACAGAGACAGAGAGACAGACACACAGAGACAGAGATAGAGACAGAGACGGAGAGAATATGCTTGGCTGAGATGAGATGCCTCAAAATTTCTTAAATCAAAACTGCAGGTCCAGGGAAATCCACGATATAACCCAGGTCAGGTCCAAAGGTCTGAGGCCAAAGGTGGGGGAAATGACATAAATATTAGGACAGAAGCAGATGAGATGGATTTAGATGTTTCACTTCACCAATAAGGAGAAATAAAAGGGATGAATTCTCCCTTGCCTGACTCTTGTTCTATTTGTGCCCTCGGTAGACTGAGCCACCAATCATACCAGGAAAAGGAATTCAGTTTAATGAATCCACTGATAGAAGCCCTCACTTCTTCCACCATCACCCTCACAGAATCATCCAGAACCAGTGCTTGATCTGGCTCTCTTGGGGCCCTCTTGAACTGACACTTAATATTGGCCATTACACTGAGAGAGTAGAGTAACTGAAATCTAAATTGTTAGTGAAATCAGAGCCCACAAAAACAGGTAGGTCCTACCTATACAGTAAACCTAAGCAGGAAAACACTCACTAACATATATTTAAAGAAAATCATAATGTATTAGCACAACATACAAAATTTAATAATATAATTTAAATGACTCATCATACAAAGAACCAGTGAGATCAAGGTTTCTGTTTTGTTTTCTTTTTAATGCATTTGGTTGTGGCAGGGTCTCACAGGACAGCTCAGACTCCTGTGATCCTGTTATCAGCCTCTCCAGTGCTGGATTACAGGCGTAATAGAAATACCACATCTTTTCCAACCATTCCTTGTATGGCGGGCATCTTGGTTGTTTCCAAGATTCGGCTATCACAAATTGTGCTGCTATAAACACAGGCACACATATATCACTATGATATAACATCTTCAGTTCCTCCTGGATAATTCCCAGTACAGGGATAGCTGGCTTGAATGGGATTTCCAGACCTACTCTTTTGAGGAGTGGAGTATTTCAACATGACACTCAGCTGGGTGCACTGTGTCACCTTTAGAGGGAGGTCTTAGGTAGTCTCTTTCTTCTTTTTTTTTTTTTTTTTTTTTTTCTGGTACTGGAAGTCAAACTCAGATCCTTGTGTTTGCCAGGGAGGTGCTCATGCCACTGAGATATATCCCCACCCAACCCCTTTTTTAAAATGTTTTTATTTATTTGGTATAGGGTTTTAGCACAGCATACCTGGGATTCTGGGGCCAATTGAAATGCTGCAAAATGAAAGGAATTTCTTCTTTTTCTTCTTCTTCTTCTTCTTCTTCTTCTTCTTCTTCTTCTTCTTCTTCTTCTTCTTCTTCTTCTTTCTTTCTTTCTTTCTTTCTTTCAGTACTGGGTATAGAAGTCAGGACCTTACCTTGACAGGCAGGCACTAATGCCATTGAGCTATCTAATCAGCTCTTTTGTCTTCACCTTAAATAACATTTGTCCTACAGTTGCATTATGGCTATGACATCTCTTAAAAATTTAGCTTTTCTTCACCTCTCAACTCATTTTTCCTTTTTAATGAGTACACTGTAATTTTCATTTGTGTGTCTGTGACAGCTAATTGGAGAGCAAATTTTACCCTTCCCCATTAATTATTGAAAAATAGTAGATACATGTAAGCAAACAGAACTTTGAAGTTGCAAGGCTCCGCCTGCCATATTCTTGTCCCTCACACACGCTGGTTCCCATGCTCCCTTTGGTCTCTAGTCCCCCCTTCCAACTCATTCACAGGCTTGGAATTTCCCAGGGCATTTCCAATGGTAAAAGCCGACTGTGGAGAAGGAAGGACCAGCTCCTCCCCCTGGCAGGACTGCCGCCCAGAATGCTGGTCTCCACCTGGTTCTTCTTTTGGCTGAACCTCTCAGCTCCAACCCTGCAGACCCACATGAATTTTCTGTGTCCACATGGCTAAGTTCAGGGAGAGACAGCAGCACGGTTATCCTATCTATAACTTTTCTGGAAGTACCATTAGTCTCACCAGAATGTGAGGCTAAATTAAGTCTCTGAAATTAAGTGGGGAAAAAATCTTCTCCAGGCTTCAGTATTTCCCTGTTTCCTTCTAGTCTTGGTCTCATGCCCGGGCAACTGACTCTGCAGAAAACACATGATTTTAAGTCCCTTTAAGGCAGAAGTGCTGGGCCATTCTTCCCTTTTCTCCTGGCACAGACAGCATAATGCTTTGCACTAAAACTTCCGACTAAATTCTGAGATTCCAGCCACAAGTGGTGTCTTGTGTTTGTAGACCCCAACATGTGCTCTCTAGAGGGAAAAGACCCCTTAGAGTGTGTGCTAGGATTTGCATCTCTGCTCCTTTGCACTCCTTCCTGAAACCTAGTGTTTTCTGCCTCAGCTCTACTCAGCCCTGAACTCACTTTTGGTCTTTGGATTCTATTACATTTAGGGACAGCCATTTTCGATTGAATGTTTTCTTCCTTTTTTCCTTTCTTTTTTATTTTATTTGTCTTTTTGAGGCAAAGTCTCTCTATGCAGTTCAGGCTGGACTTGAGATCACTTTGTAGGCCAACCTGGTCTTGAACTCCCCACTATCCTGCTACCTCAACATCCAGAGTTCTGAGTTCGGAGGCATGCACCACCATGCCAGACTAATGATGTCTTGAGTGGAATTCCTTTTGGGACAATTTGCTTTCTACTTGTGACTCGTGGAAGCACTCCAGTATCCTGGAATAGGCCTAGGTGCTAGTGCAATGTTTTACCAACTATAGACTGATACATTGGACTCACAGAAGCAGTGAAAGCTGGAGTTGCTCCACAGTCTGACCAGAATTTGGTGCAGGAGCGCTGGAAAAAGCAGTTTTGGGGTAGCACCATGAAGATCGTTCTTATTTCTCTAATGCAGAAGGGTGACAAAGACATTTTCTTTTACCTTTTTTTTTAATTTTTATTTTAGGGAAGGGCCTACGGGTTGTTCAGGGTCTCACTACTAGATCCTACTTGTAGTGATCCAACTGTTTATAGCCTCCCAAGAGCTGGGTATGTAATAGGCACATGCCCCCCAGCCCAGTCTCAATTGCTGCCTCAGCGCACCCCGGGGGGCAGGACTGCCAGGGCAGGCCCGGGGATCAAACTGCCAGGCCCTACGCCTGCTTATAGATGCTTTAAACCACTGAACTATTTGGATGGCCCTAAATACATGTCTGTCTGTCTTTCTTTCTTTCTTTCTTTCCTTCTTTCTTTCTTTCTTTCTTTCTTTCTTCATTTTGGAGGAACTGGGGATTGAACTCAGGTCCTTGCCAGGGATGCGCTTATTCTACTAAGCCATCTACCCAGCCCCAATTTTATTCTAATTTGAAAAGTGAGAAACCTCCACTTTGATAAAAGCCTAGTTAAATATTATGAGCAGTTTTATTTAATTTAGCTTCATATTCTTATTTATGAAAGTTTTCTATATGTTTAGGAATTGAGTCATTGCATAATTGGACCACATTGAAGGCAACTTTTACCATTCTGTTGCTTGCTGTAATTTTATGATAGAAGCAATTAATTTTGGTGAAACATATTTAGCTACACTTTTTTTCTCTGATACTGAGCATCAAACTCAGGACCTTGTGTGTGCCAGGCAGGCACTTGTACCACTGAGCTCTAGATTCACTTATTGACTCTAATAAGTATTTTTCTTTTTTGTCTTTGGTACAGGGTCTCACTATGCAGCTCAGACTTTTAGTGATCCTCCTATTTTCAGACTCCATAGTGCTGGGATTATAGGTGTGCACCACCATGCCAGATCTTAAGTGGTTTTATAAAGATTTATAATAAATCTTGAGATGGTCTCTTAAAAAAGGGGGGTCAGGGCTATTGTTCAGCATCATAAGCAGCTGTCTGCCAAGTACAAAGTCTTGGTTTCATCCCCAGTACCATAAAATAAAATAAAATAAAATAAAATAAAATAAAATAAAATAAAATAAAATAAAATAAAATAAAATTTTAAAAGAGAAAACCCCAAAGAGTAAAGGCATTCTTCTAATTTTATGTATGTCTCTCTAGGAGACAGGAGGAACAGGAACTGTGTTAGGTAGGAACGGTTACCTCTGTGACTAAGAAACTGAAGCACATTGGCTTGGGGGGAGGACACTGCAACGATGCTCTCGCCTTCAGCCCTTTCCTGACCGCTGCCCAGCCTCTCCTCTGGCGGGGCCTTCGCTTCCTGCCGCTGTTCTTTGTCCTTTTAGACTGTGTTCATCCCAGTGATCCAATAATGATCTCACATTTTGGCCAGCACAGGGGCAAAGACTGACACCTTAGTGCCTTTGACCTCTTGAAAGTCTGGAACTCCCACCCCAGGCCAAACTGGCTTCGAGGTCATTCTTCAAATTTCTTGCACATGAGGTCACAAGTTCACTTTATACACATTGGGCTCAGGGCCACCACTTGGTGATGCATATCCGGGGAGAAGCTGTGCAGAACTCGGGTCACGGACTCTCCACAGGGCCTTGAGTTGTCCCGACTGTCAGAAGCAATTTACTTTTCCCCATCTGATAACACCTGAGAGGTGAACTATAGTGCAGAGAACGTCCGAGCTGCACTCATGCCAGGTGCAGGCACCTTGCACACTCTCCTAGGGCTGCTTGCTAACCTGCCCTCACTACTGATCCTTGCCAGTGAAAGGGCAAGATGAGAAAGGAAGAAGTAGAGTGCCCCCTGGTGCCTGTGCTAGGGATGGCACACCGTGGTCCTCCAGACCCCAGCATCCTTGCAATAAATATCCTAGTAGAGCTGGTACAGGATAAATATCAGGTCAGAGAAAACAACCTACAGGCCTCAGATGCCCTGCCAGGGTTCAGGATGCGGAAATAGATGCCCTACATCCTGGGGACTGATCGAGGTCCATGAAGAACCTGTGTTTCTAAGCTGTGGGAGGAGGTCCCCTTCCTCAAATACAAAGTATGCAATTATCACTTATTTTGTGACCCTTCAGTGAATTCACCATAAGGGACTGTGACACATGCCTGTACTGTAAGCTCCTCATATACGCTGAGGCAGGAGGATAGCAAGGCCAGTCTGGTGAAGTAGGGAGACTCTCAAATAACAAACTGCTGAGTATACTTGGCATGTTGTAAGGCACTTGTATAGAGATTCCAAATTTTAATATAATTCACAAATTGATTTAGCCCGAGATAGTCGTTTATAAGAATAACTTTAGAGGAAAGC
>PVKA01047401.1:0-14348 GCA_004027165.1 Ctenomys sociabilis | reverse complement strand
CACCCTGAGGGAGACCGAAGTATCATTAATCTGACTACTACTGAATGGCTACCTCATAAAGTCCTGTCCTACATTCATGCCCACTTCTTACATGACTTGCTACCCCATTTGGTCCTGGGCCTAATCAATTTTACCTGAGCAATGGTGCTTGTAATGCCATTGGTTGACCATTGTTTTGTCCCACCCCACATCCACCTAATTGAGTTCCCATTTTCTCCACCTTTGCCCCACATGGTTTTACACTATAAAAGTCCTTGGAAGAGAGAGCTTCCTGGGGACTATCAGCTTAGGTCTCCCTCCTGTCCCTCTTGAACAATAGCTTTCTTTCCCTCAATAAATATATTCTGCTCATAACCTCCATTTGTTCCTAAAATTCATTCTTTGGTTTTAGAGAACACGAACTCGTCCAGATCTGGTCGGGAGATCATTTTTCCCTATGTCATTTGGAGTTCACCCAGCTGAGATCAGTTTTTCTCCCTGTATCAGAGTCAATACTCCCACCCCCTTTGTAAAAGTGGTGTTACGGGGAAATCAGCCCATCAGTTTTCTTTCTATGAAATTGATACTATGTCAATTCTTAATTTTCTGTTTATTTGAAACACCTGGAATCTTAAAAATATGTTTTTATAAAGATTGTTTAGTATATGTGTACAAAGTCAAGCTATAAAGCAACTGAATAGTTTTGTGTGAGTATATATTCATATGCATTATTTTTGAAACAGCAGGCATCATACAAAAATTGATAACTGCTGAATAGAAAAATGTGAACATAAATCCAAACTGTGCAAATAAAGCTGAAAAGCCATTCATTCTTTTCAGTAATATAGTTCCGAAAATAGACTGATGCTCTTTGGTTTAGTGATTTGGACTTTGATGCAAAAACATAAAATCATATTTGATCTCAAAATCAAATGAATATTTTTTTATTTAAAAGCAGGATTTTTGAAAGCTCTAATTTGCAGATGTCTGTGAAAACAAACCTCTAAGATTTGCTTTGCTTATTACAGTGAGCTACTGTTATCATATGAGGACTGAATGAGACTTCTCAGGGTTGACTTTGGGTTGCTTCATTTCCTTCATTCTTAAGGCAAAGCATGCTTTGTTTTATATTTGATAAAATTCCTGCTACTAACAACATGTCGCTAAGGAATAGATTAAAATGCCAATTTCACTTATTAAGGTCCAGTAAGCTGAAGAGACCTCCAGAAGGGGTATGTAAGGTGTATAACTGTCTTCAAAGACTGCCTGCTGAGAACTTGACAATGATTTAGCAGTCTCAACTTTATTCTATAAGGAACTTCCTTTGGCATTTTGGCCAAAAATTGCTCATAATTTTTCAGCATTGGGACTTTGGATCAGAAAGGTAAACCTTACATGCATGGCCAAAAATGCTTGCCAAATAAGTCAAACAATGAATGAATATCTTCCTTTAAAACTCGCTTGGGTGGGCCTTTCTTTTTCTCTGAACTTTAATCAAGTGCACTCACTTGTTCCCTGGAATGCCAACAAGTGTCCAGATTCTAAGAAAAATATATGTATTTATTTATTTATTTATTTATTTATTTATTTTATAAATTCTTGAAAATGTCATGATTTAAGCTTCGGCTCTGATGAAATTTACAACTTTCACAGCAGCAGAAAAGACTTCTTTCAGTGGTGTTTGTCAAGCCATTGACACCACTGCAAGCAGACTCACACAGCAGTATGTGCTTGTGTTATGGCTACTTCTTTTCTTGCTAAAGCTCCATGTCATGTACTGCCAAGCATCACAGATGCTCCATTTTTTGCAAAATTTTGTTCCAGTTAAAATTTTCCTTGGAAAAGAAAACATGTTGGCAGCCCTTGCAGTGTCTCAAAGGTGCTAACAAAACAGGAATTCTTACAAGAGCTCCTTTGCCCACATAGATGCAAGGTGTTGGGTCTGTTTGAGTGCTAAAGATAGTGATTTTCCACTATGATTTGATTAAAAACAGAAGAAATGTCCCCATTTTTGTATCAGGTAATAGTGATACAGGGAAGTAAAACTACCAACCTGACCTGGATGAGTTTGTGTTCTCTAAAACTGAAGAGTGAATTTTAGGAACAAAAGGAGGTTGAGGCTAAAACTTTATTGGAAAGAAAAGCTTCTGTCGGAGAGGGACAGAAGGGGGGCCCGAGCGGGTTGGCCGGGGAAGCTGTCTCTTGTAGGGACTTTTATAGTGTAAAACCATGAGGGGCTAAGGTAAAGGGTTTCCCTTAGGCGGATGTGGGGTGGGTCAAATTATGGTCAACCAATGGGATTATAAGCACCATTGCTCAGGTAAAATTGATTAGGCCCAGGACCAAATGGGGAAGTGAGTCACGAGTCATGTAGTGAGCGGGCTTGAATATGGGACAGGGTCTCTTCCCCTTGGTGGTTGGGCTAGTGACTCACTTGGGTCTTTTCAGGTGATCACTACCTATTTAGAATATCAATCCCAAGTGCTACTCTTTTAGCATTTGTTTGGCCTTTAGGTCTGGTTCATAGCAGAAGCCTCAGTCCCTCCCAGAGTTGCAGACATCTTGTCTCCTGTATTATGTCTTTTAAGAGCCTGACCCTGGCTGACTGCCTATAATATTTCTAGCTAACTGAGCTTCCTATAACAATAGGACTTCATGGCAAAACACACTGGACTCTAATCCATTGGCTCACCAATCAGATCAACAATCCGTACAAGTGTCAACAGTCTCCACAGCGGCTGTGCTCTTTTATCTATCAGTGTGATTGCTCACCCCCAGGCTGCTCCAAGACAAGCTCTGGAAGTTTGGACAAATTGATGTTTTAGTGATGGAGTGGCCTTTTCAAGTTAAGCCTCCATTCAATCATAATGAAAATCTCCTCTATTCTCTGTATTTTCAGATGGAGGTAATGGAGAACTGTTAGTTTCTTTGGCTAAGCATCTTGTTTAGCAAAAACCTTGGCTCTCTGGACTATTGAAGTCTTGCATACTTTTTTTTTTGTGGAACCAGGGATTGAACTCAGGCCTTCATGCTTGCCAGGCAAGCACTTATTGTACTGAGCTATTTCCCCAGCACAAGTCTTAGGTTTCTAAGATAGCTGCTGAAAATAAAGCAAAGGGGTGTGTAAATTGACATTCCTCCTCTCCACCCATCTGCTTTCTCTACCTACCTCTTTTTCTCCTCTCTTCTTTTCTCCTTTCCTCTCTGTTTTGTACCATGCCTAGTCATTATCATCATCATCACCAGCATAATTATAATAATAATAACTAATATTTAGTAAGTGTTAGATGCTATTATTATTTCTATTTTATTTCACTGAGGCACAGTGACTAGGTAATTTGTCAAAATCATATCAGTAGTGAGCAATGAAATCATACCATAAACTGGGATCATAATGTCTCTGTAAAATCATGTGCTATGTAGTAGTGCCATCTGTTTTTCCACATATATTTGTAAACGTCATCCTAGTAGTATAATTTTAGTTTAAAAGTTTCCCCATAAAACAACTTCCTTTTTCCTTCCTTCCTTGCCTCCTTTCTTTTTTATTTTAAAGAGTAAAAACAATAAAAATGATACAGAATTTCAAAACAAGATGACAGAAAATTAACTATGACTATCATACTTCATATTATTATTCTCAAATTCATTTCTCAGATTACCAGATATAGGCATGCAAAATCAATCAGATAACGTAGGTACCAATTTTTCCTTTCAATGAACTAATAGAAATTGGTAATGCAATTCTCTTAGCTATCTTGTGTATACACATATGTGTATTTTTCCCCTTACCTTTTCTCTTTCCTCTATCCCAGTTGCTCTTTCCTTTTGAATTGTTTCTTTCCATATCAACAACAACAAAATATTTCTTTTTGTGAGGATGCTTAAGGGGCCACAGATCAAAAATTTTTCCATACAACTTTTTTCCAGAGTAGTCTTCTTTGTGAATTGGTCAATGCTGAGGCACTAGAGCCAGATACCATTTTAGGATTATAGCTTTGGACGTCTAGAACAGTGATTGATTGCAAATACACTACTAACCTTAGGTGATTTGTTAGCCTTTCTTTCTGACATTCATGCACTTCTTTCATCCTTCCTTCTGTCCTTCCTTCCTTCCTTCCTTCCTTCCTTCCTTCCTTCCTTCCTTCTTCCCTTCTTCCCTCCATCCCTCCCTCCTTCCCTCCCTCTCTCTCTTTCTCCTTCCTAAATGTATTGGGCACAAAGTCTCACTACACCACTCAGATTTAGAGTTATCCTCCTGTTTTCAAACTCCCCAGCTCTGGATTACACGTGCTCACCAGCATGCCTGGTCTTGGTCACTGTCTTCGCGTGTCCAGGGGTGGCATGGGTCCAGTCTGTGATGCAGGGGATCAAACCATGCTCCTGGTGCTTGCCTAAGCAGGAGCTTAGTCCACTGAACTCTCTTGCTGGCCCTCAAATACTTTTCTAAAGAAAGATAACTCTAAAATTGGTCAAGCAATGACTGTGACTCATCCACATGGCTGACACTGACAAAAGATCTACAAAGTGCTGTACAGGGTGTAAGGGTAAATCCTAAGATGATTTGACTGACCTTGTCAGATACAAAAGTTACATATTTTGTTATAATATTTTGTTATATAAGTCTTGCTTTATCTTGATTTTAATCATCCAGTAGAAAAGCATAAAAAAGAGGTATAAAAAGTAAAGCCCACCGGGCATGGTGGTGCATGCCTGTAATCCCAGCACTGGGAGGCTGAGGCAGGAGGATTGTTGTGAGTTCGAGACCAGCCTGAGCTACATAGTGAGCTTAAGGCCAGCCTGAATTGCATAGTGAGACCCTGTCTCAAAAAGACAAAAAAAAAAAAAAAAAAAAAAAAAAAAAAAAAAAAAAAAAAAAAAAAAAAAAAAAAAAAAAAAAAAAAAAAAAAAAAAAAAAAAAAAAAAAAAAAAAAAATGTGAAACCATATTTATATGCTGAGCTGTAAAAGGCTCAAGTCAACAACTTCTGACATTGTCAGTCATGTGGATAACCCACTACTGTTATAGACTACTGGACTACATTGGATTACTTTTTCTGAATTCATGCACCTGCAATAAATGAATGGCAATCGAATACTCATCTCTGAAAAAAGTAAACAAAAAAGGGGATATAAATGAAGGACCATTTTGTAGCAAAAAAAAATTTTATATATATATATATATATGCATATATATATATAATCTGTATATGCAAAACAGCACAGATATACAGGTACTTTCTCTTAGTTCAATGAGAAGAAAGTTTTGAACAAATAGTGTTTACACAATATATCTTGTCCATATCTCATACTATAAATAGCTACTACAAAGACAACAACATGCAATGCATTACTTATTCTAATTGTCTCATTAGCCTGTTTTAAAAGTGCCTCATTGCTACTTCTTTCTCAATAAAATTAATGCAAACAAATAAAGATAGCTCTAGAGTTTCTAGGAAGAACCCAGAAGCACTGCCTTCTCTAGGTAGGCAATGGTACCTGTATTCAGTCATATGTGAGTCAGTCTACAGCAGTCTCTGCCTCTTGATGTCTAGCAGGAAATTCACATATATTTTCATGATCTTTAATTTTTATCATAAATTCCACTCTTGAACTGACAAAATCTGAAATGAAACTCAATGTATCAATGATGTTACAAATACAAAACTGTACATGACTGTTGTATTGAAATTGATAGGTTCTGGCCCCAGTCTGAATGGCTAAATTACCATGATGGTCATCTAACATGGCTTAAAAAAACAATTTGTGTTCCCAAAGACAACTTCTTCCTCCTTTTCCAACCCCATCCTGGATGCAGTTTCCTCTCACCTTTCCTGTGCACCCAGGAAAGACCCAAACAGAATTGAAACTGACCCTATAACTCTACCCATAGCAAAAGTCCATAAAAGTCTCAGCTTTCTTTATCTCAGGTAAGAGGACTCTTGTCATTCTCACTGTCCTCCTGTGCCTGATATAAAGACCTCTTTTATCTTTTCTATCTCTTTGCTGTGCCACTGGGAAAAAAAACCTAACATAAATAAAGCATGTGTTGACTTTAGGGTCATCTGATTATATTTAATTAATACTATGAGTATATTACTTTTCAGAGATGTGTGAGGACCTCATGTCTCTTCTAACTTCCTAAATTAACAAATACCAGAAGCTGATAGCGATCTTTTGAGTTTTGGGTTGGCAAAAATGTATTTTAGAAAAGTGTTTATCATTTCTTTTATTGAGATAGGCTGATTCTCATTTTAAAACTGAACTTTCATAGCTTTTGGCCATTAAGCCAGAAGAAATAAAATATACAGATCTACACTATTGGTTTTGCTGCCCCCTCCTCGCCTCTGTGTCTGAGCCTATGTGGTGGGTGGTTGTAGGGCTTGACTTCCAGTCTTCAACTGACCTGCTACTACTCAGCTGCACATCCTAGCACCAGGCCCCTCCTGACCATCTTCCCTGCTGCCCTGCTCTAATATAGAGTATCTTTTGCCATTCCACACTTTGCTCTTCATCCAACTGCTCCCAGCCCTTTAGTGGCTTCAGAACTGATTTAGAATAAAATCCAACATTCTCCACTCCCCTTCATTATCTTGTTACTGCTATTCTTATTACTGCCTCTCCTCTGTATTAGTCATGTTGTATAACAAACTGCATAACAAACAACCCCACATCTCTATAGCTTGACAGCATGTATTCATTTTTCTCACCCACAGGCTTGCAGGTGCTCTAGCAGCTTGGCTGCAGGGTGCCGAGTGGGTTTGTCTCTGTCTTCACAGTCTTCACTCTGGGACTATTTTCTCCCCATTGCAACATGAATCTTGTATGGAAAAATGCATCCCTTCATTCACAGTACATCAAACTGAATCCCACTAGTCCTGCACTAAGTGCTGGTTATCCATCTCAGGTCCCCTGATTTGGGCCTCTCAGTGGCTTCACTAAGTTCACCCTAGGTGAAGCTGCCTTGAAAACTTGGCACTAGCTAACCCTACCCTACTTGCCATCCTGTTTTCTTTGTGGATTTCCCAAATCGGAATCTCCTCCATCAACTCTTTCTTCTTATTTGCTCTTCTTCACTTGATCCTATGCCTTTTTTCCCTACATAACTGCTTGCCTGACAGCCTCCACAGTGTACTTTCAGGAAGTTCTGTTCCTCAGTTACAAACTCTTCTCTATAAGTTTTACTTATGTATGCCTCAGTTCTTTACTAGTAAAGAAAACTATTTCAAATGTATCTTCTGCACATGAATGCATGCACACACACACATACACGCTTCACATTAGCTGTGTATAAAATCAAGGAAAGGCCTGTCCATCCTAGCCATTTCTATAGTATGGAATAAACTGTTATAATCAAAGAGCCCTGTTTCTCAGCATAGGGATATGAAGAGAATATTTAGTAAAAGCTAAACAAGGCCATATGAGTCTAACACATGCTTCTGATTTGATTTATGTTTCATCTACCTTCAACATTTCATGTGACAATAGTCAGTATACAGGGTAGGGTTAACAATTGCTCTAACTTTCTGCTGTTTTAAGCACATCTAAAGGTCTGAGTTTGTCATTATTTATGAGTTATTCATTACAATAATACTTTCTTTAACTGGTCATGGAATGAGAGAAGTATTAACCCTTTTTGCTTGCCACGCCAAATGCTCTTGAGTCTATCCTTGAGTTGGTAGGATTTCTACCCTTTTCCTGCAAGTCATATGGAGACTGCCTCTCCTACAACCCTATTCTTGGAAGAATCAAGGTAGAGTCTTGTTCTGCATTGGACAGACAGCAATACACAAGGAGCATTTTAGCCAGCTCAGGGCTTGAGGGAGGAACATGCCTGGTGGACTAATGGATACTGAATGAGCTCCACTTGTGTGTAGAGAATGAGCGAAGCCGGTGGGGAGTCACACAACACTTCCTTCATATTATTGTCATGTGCTTATTTTCCAATGGAAAATTAACATAGAAAGAGAAATTCTCTGAGGCACTTCTAGTACATCAGGCTATATTTTCAGATGTGAGTCAATGCTCTGACATAAAACAGATATGTCAGCTACTCAGTCTGCAACACCCTTCATGATTCATGCATGCCTTATTGTTCAGCCATAAGAACACATAACCCATTTAAATAACTATTTCATTTTCTTGGTAGTTGAAAAAAAAAATCTGTTCTGAATTTGATTGTGCAGTGCCTGACTAAATCGAATGTCTACATTTTACTCAGATGCTAGATATTAAACTAGTTTGTTCAAGTCCCTTTTCCCATTCTTTTCCTAAGAAATTCATTAGAACATTGATCTAGTGCAGACCACTAACTCGTTTTCTTTTTCTTTTCTTTTATTGAGAGACAAATATCAATGAGACAGTTTCAAAGCTGATTAATAGGACATTTTCAATAATTATGCATTTTACATTGTTATCTTCTTAGTGGTTATCCATATTAGAAGAAGCATTCTGGATATCCTGTCCAAACACTATTACTAAAGATCTCTCTTCTAATAGAATCAAGTGAAAGTAGCTGAATATCTAGCCTAACTATTCTGTATATACAAATACAAAATGGTTCTTCCTTTGTATTCCCTTTTTTGCTTGGTCCTGTCAGAGTATTATATTGGCATTTCAATACTATACATGCTTAGTTCAGCAAAAAACTCCAACATAGTGCAGCAGTCCAAAACAGGAGTAGGCTATCCATAGAATTGGTTGACTAGAGTCTTTTACATCTCAACATATAAATATGGCTTTACTTTATACACCTTATTTTTATACTTCTGCTGGATGGTCAAAACCAAGATAAAGCAAGACCTATATAACAAGAAATGTAACTTTTGCATCTGATAAGGACAGTCAAATACCCTCAGGGTTTATCCTGTTACCCGGTACCACACTTGGTACATCCCTTGTCAGTGTCAGCCATGTAGACGAGTCACAGCCATTGCTTGACCAATTTGCTCTCTGTGAAAGTCTGACAGAAAGTTTTTTCTCCATGTGACTCTCCATAGGCACACTATACTTATCAGTTGCATTCCTCTATTGCTCCATAATCTCCTTGAACAGAAAATTTGGGGCACAATTGAGTTCCATGATGTTACAGTACAGGTTCTCCTATGTCCTGAGTATTCACTGACCTTGAAAGACTAGGGCCCAAATGTTGGCTGAACTTTCAGCCCTTCCATTTCTCCAATTTTTGATCTGCAAACTTAGATTGTTAACCCTCTGGAAGACAAGCTGGTCATTATTCTACAACATATGCAGTTCGATTTAGCCTCACTATCTGTCTAAATATCAAACATCTTAAGCATAATGTGGAACAGTATTTTTCATCAAGTATTGAAGTATTGAAAGTTAAGTCTGTATAGAATATGAGGAAAAAATTTAAAAAATAGGAATAGACACATAGTTTTACACAGAAATTTAGAAATCTAACAACATACAGCACTGTAGAAGGACCATCATCTCACATTTTTTGTGTCTTTTTTTCATTTATTACCCATAATAAAAAACTTTTACTTGTGAGACAGTGTGATAATTGGCATGACATGACAAGAAGTGTTTAGCAGGCCAGAATGGCAGGGATTCCAAGTATGACCCTTCTTTTTTTTAGGGGGCACAACTGGGGATTGAATTGAGGCCCTTGCAACTTGCCAGGGAAGTGCTTATTCCACTGAGCCATCCCCTCAGCTCCTAAAGCGTGACCCTTCTATTACACATTGCTATCTTCAGTGCAGTTGCTTCATTCACAGATATCAGCACATACAGATAGTCAGGTTGAGTATCCTACCAATCAACTGCTACTTTCAAAAACCTGCTGATGTTTCTCAGGATCATTGCCTTGCCCATCTTGTGTGTACAAATGTATGACTTTGTTCCTGTCCTGTTTCCCAGCTTTTCTCCTTACCATTTCCTCATCCAATCCTCAAGTTCTCGCTTTTGTTGTATTATATCTTTCTATTTGTATTTCTTCTTTTGATTTCTTAAGCTAGGGAGACTATATGATATTTACACATGCAGGTCTGGTTTATCTCACTTATAAATAAATATATCTTCGAGTAGCATCCACTTAAATACAAATGCTTCAAGTCTATCATTGTTTATAGCTGAGTAATACTCCATTGTATGAAAATATCACGTCTTTTTCAGCCATTCCTCATGTGATGGGCATCTTGGTTGTTTCAAAGATTTGGCTATAACAAATTGTGCTACTATAAAAATAGGTACACATATATCATTATGATATGATATTTTCAAATCCTCTGGGAAAATTCCCAGTAGGGGGATACCTGGCTTGAATGGGATTTCCAGTCCTACTTTCTCAAGGAGTCTCCACAATGATTTCCATAATGGTTGCACAAGTCTACATTCCCACCAGAAGTGGAAAAGAGTACCCTTTTTCCCACAGCCTCTCCAACATTTGTTGTTGGTTAATTTGTTTATGATAGGCATTCTTTCTGGAGTGAGATGGTATCTCTGTGTTGTTTTAATTTGTATTTCATGGATGGCTAGTGATGTGGAGCATTTTTTCTTTTTCTTTTATTTTTTTGCGGACCCAGGTATTTTTTCATATATTTATTTGCTTCTTTAATTTCATCCTCTGAGAAGTGTGTATTCATTTTGGATACCCATTTCTGGAATGGGTCTTTAAATTCGATGGCCGAAATGTATTTTAGTTCTTTATAAATTCTAGAGAGCAGACATTTGTCTGAGTGTTTATTAGGTAAGATTTTTTTCAAAATTTGTTGGTTGTGTTTTCACTTTGTTAGCAATTTCTTTTAATGTGCAAGAACTTCTCAAAAAAGTTCGTCTCAGTTGTTTTCAAGTGTTTCCTGTGCAATTTCATGTTTGTTCATGAACTCTCTGCCTACACCTATGTCTTCAAGAGTTCCTCCTACTTTCTCTTCTAGGAGATTGAGTGTTTCTATTTTCATGTTTAGATCTTTAATCCATTTTGACATCAGATTAGTGCATGGTGGTAGACCTGGGTCAAGTTTTAGTTTTCAGCATGTAGAAAGCCAGGTTTTCCAGCACCATTTGTTAAAAAGGCTATCTTTCTTCCAGTAAGCCTGTTTGGCCACTTTGTCGAAGATCAGGTGGCTGAATGTGTTTGTATAGGCCTCTGTATCTTCTATTCTATTCCATTGATCCTCAGGTCTATTTCATTGCCAATACCATGCTGATTTTATCACAGTAGATTTGTAGTATAATTTCAAGTCAGGAATTGGAATGTCCCCTGCCTTGTCTTTGTTTTGGCAGAGATTGTCTTTGCTATTCTAGGTCTTTTCTGGTTCCAAATAAATTTTACGAATGATTTTACTATTTCTGGAAGGTATGTTTGAGGTAGTTAGATAGGGATTGCATTAAATCTGTACACCAATTTTGAGAGTACAGCCTTCTTCAGGATGTTGTTTTTTACTATCCAAGAGCAGGGAATATCTTTCCATTTTGAGATCCTCTATGATCTCTTTTTTAAGAAAATTGTAATTTTCCATAAAAAGATGTTTGACTTCTTTTTTAAGTGAATTCCAAGGTATTTTCTTTCCACAGTGGTATTATAAAAGTATTGTTTCTCTAATTTATATCTCATTGTGTTTGTTATCTGTGTAGAGGAATGCTATTGACTTTTGAGTGTTGACTTTGTACCCTGCTGTGCTACTGAATTTGTGTATCAATTCTAGTAGCTTCTTCGTGGAGTTTTTGGGTCTTCCAAGTAAAGTATCGTGTCATCTGCAAATAATGATACTTTAACTTCTTCTCTGCCTATTCTTATTCATTTTATTTTGGGTCTTCCAAGTAAAGTATCGTGTCATCTGCAAATAATGATACTTTAACTTCTTCTCTGCCTATTCTTATTCATTTTATTTCTCCCTCTTGTCTAATGGCTGTAGTTAATGATTACAAAACAATGTTGAATAGGAGGGGTGATAGAGGAAATCCTTGAGTTGTACCAGATCTGAAAGTAAGAGATTTCAGTTTTTTCCTGTTTAGAATTATATTAATCATTGGGTTGTCATAGGTGGCTCTTACCAGATTAAAGTAGAGGCCTTGTATTCCAATTTTCTGAAGGATTTTGAATATGAATGAGTGTTGAACTTTGTCAAAAGGTTTTTTGGCATCAATTGAGATGATCATGTGTTTTTTAGATTTCATTCTATTAATATAGTGTATTACATTTATAGATTTTCGAATATTGAACCATCCTTGCATCCCTGGGGTGAATCCTACCTGGTCATGGTGTATGATCTTCTTGATTTCTGTATTCGGTTTGCTAGGAGTTTATGGAAGATTTTTGCATCTATGTTCATGAGGGATGCTGGTCTACAGTTCTCTTTTTTAGTTGAGTTTTTCTCTGATTTTGAAATCAGTATAATACTTACCTCCAGGAATGATTTTCAGATTACTGCTTCCTTTTCAATTTCATTGAAGAGTTTGAGGAGTGTAGGGATTATATCTTCTGTAAATTTCTTGTAAAATTCAGCTGTGAATCCATCAGGACCTGAACTTTCCTTATCGGCAGGCTTTTTATTACATTTTGTATTTCATTGGCTGTTATTGGGTTATTGAGAGTTGTTATATATTCTTGCTTCAGTTTTGGTAATTTGTACCTTTCTAGGACTCTGTCCATTTCCTTTTTGTCTTCTATTGTGAGAGCATAAAGATTCTCAAAGTAGCTATTGATAATCTGAATTTCTACTGGCTCTGTAGTTATTACAACCTTTTCTTTCCTTATTCCTTGTGTTTGAATTTTTTCTTTCCTCTTTTTGATGAGGGTGTTATCAATTTTATTTATTCTTTCAAAGAACCAGCTTTTTGATTCATTAATTCTTTGAACTGTTTTTTTTTTTTTTATCTCAATTGAATTAATTTCTGCTCTAATCTTTATAATTTCTTCTGTTCTTTGAGCTCTGGGTTTGATTCGCTCTTCCTTTTCTCGACATTGTAGGTGCAGCAATAGGGTGTTTATTTGTTCCTGTTCTGTTTTACTAATGTATGAGTTCACAGCTATGAATTTCCCTCTGTGATCTGCTTTCATTGCATCTCATAAATTCTGATAATTTGTGGTTGAATTTTCATTGAATTGTAGATATTGTTGAATTTCTTGTTTAATTTCATCTGTGACTCATTGATTGTTGAGTAGGGTGTTATTTAATTTCCTTGTATTTAGGTGTTTTTCTGGTTTCTTTTGTCATTTATTTCCAGTTTCCTTGCACTGTGGTCAGATAATATGTATGGGATAATTTCTGTTTTCTTGTATGTGCTTAAGCATGACGTATGGACTAATATGTGGTCTATTTTAGAAAGTGATCCATGTGCAGTTGAAAAAATTGTGTATTCACCTGTGGTTGAGTGCAATACTCTGTATATGACCACCAAGTCCATTTGTTACATGCTCCGGTTCACTTTTGCTACTTCTTTGCTCATTTTTTGTCTGGTTGACCTATCTTTTTGAGATAGGGGAGTGTTAAGGTCTCCTGTTAAGATTGTCATCATAGATGTTAGCTTGTTGATAGCCCTTAAGATTTGTCTTATAAGTTGAGTGCTTCTGTGTTAGGTGCATAGATATTGATGATTGTTACCTCTTTTTCTTGAATTTTTCCCTTTACCCATATATAGTGGCATTCTTTATTTCATTTGATTATTCTTGGTTTGGAGTTGAGACTGTCTGAAAACAGGATTGTTACTCCTGCTTTTTCTGAAGTACTGGAGCATGCAGTATTGTTTTCCATCCTTTGACTTTGAGCCTATGAGTGCATTTTTTAGTTAAATATGTTTCTTCTTTTTTTTGGTGGATCTCAGTATTGAACTGAGGCCCTTGCATTTGGGGAAGTGCTTATTCCACCGAGCCATCTCCCCATCCTATATAAGTGTGTTTCTTCAGCATATTGTTAGATTTTTGTTTCCTAATCCACTGTGCCAGTCTGTTTCTTTTAATTGGTGAATTGAGTCCATTTCCATTGATGGTTATATTTGAGATGTGTTGACTTATGATTGACGTGTTATTTACCTGCTTACTCCTTTTTCTCTTGTGATGAATTGTTTACCCTACTTAGTGGGTTCCTTCTGTTCTCATTCATGGAGTTTTGATCATTTTGGTCTCTCTCTAGAACTCTTTCAGTAGTCTCTGTAGGGTTACCTTTGTCATTTTGAAATTCTTTTGTTGTTGTTTCCCATGGAAGTATTTATTTCACTACTCTATCAAACTTGAAAGAGAATTTTGCAGGCCACTCTGCTCCATGCTCTTTTGCCTTCATGTTTTGTGAAGAGAAGTCAGTCATAATTCTGATTGGTTTTCCTTTGAATGTGATCTCTAGCAGCTTTTGGTGTATTATCCTTGTTCTGGATTTTTATGATCTTGATTAGTATACATCTTGGCGTTTTTTT
>PVKA01047400.1:0-14349 GCA_004027165.1 Ctenomys sociabilis | reverse complement strand
AGGGAAGGAAGGGAGGAGGGAGGGAGGGAAGGAAGGGAGGAGGGAAGAAGGGAAGGAGGCAAGGAGGGAAGGATATAAAAGATGAAAGGCAAAGACTTCGCTGACGTCCTTCGGGAAGGACCCATCCCCGTCTCCACAGCGATCTTCCTTCCCACTGTCTTCACCCCTCCCTATCCATTACCCGGGCTAAGTTCTAACTCACAGGGACAGCTCCTGCAACACCAGTGTCCCTCTGTGGATAGATTCCAGAGCTAGCGAGAGAGGGTCAGACTCCAGTTACCTGCGCAAAAGATGTCATTGGCTCCAGAAATCACAATGCCTTTTATGGTGTTGTCTGTTATAGCTTTCTGTAATCCCTCTCTTATTCCATGGAGTACAGCCGAACTAAAAGAAAAAAATTTTACATGAAGTAAGTGAGAAACTTCTCTATCTCAGACATTTTTCCTTCCTTATAATGAGAAAATTAATTACCATAATAGATAAAAACCACAGATGCTTAATATTAAAGCTTTCCCTCATTTGTTCAACAAATAATATATTTGTCTACTGTGAATTAAGCATTGAGCTGATTAAATGACTCCAGTTTTAAAGCAATGTTATTTTCTGGCACTTTGCTTAGAATCTATATAATCAATTTAAAAATATTATTATATTAATGGAAGGGGACCAAGAATTGGAAAGAGCAGGAGGGAGGGGAGCAGTGGGGGACAAAGAAAACTAAGATGTGCTATGTACATGTCCCAACCCCCCACAATGAATATCATCACTGTATATGCTATAAACACAAACTAGTAAGACAATGACACACCTCTTATGTACAATGCAAGGAGTTACCTGATAAATTAACACAGCCGTCAAATAAGGTGCATGAAGCGCTGTGATAAAGGTGCAAAGAAAGTGATGCAGGCATTTGGAGAGAGACAGAAATACAACTTGTCATACTAGCAGATAGAAGAAAAGTAAGGCCGAAATTATCCAAGGACATGGCCAGGGCTGCTAGTTAATTGAAATATCCATTCCTCCCACCTTTTTCAAAATAGTAAAACATTTAATTTTTAGCTGGATACCTGGTGTCCCAAAATAAGGACTGTGTCTCTCAGCCTACTTTAAAGTGAGGTTGAGCCCAGGCTGCAGTGACATGGAAGCGTATTGGCACATACAATTTGGAGAAGAGTCCTCAAAGGCTTGGGTGCGCTTTTGTCCTTTGCCTTCTTCCCTATGTGTGGCAGAAATGTAGATGCTCTGGCTAGACTGGGAGGAGCCCCCTTGGGCCCCGAGGTAGAAGCCATATGTTCAGGTGGCAGAGCAAAAGGCAGGCTTCTTTGGGTCCCTGATACTGTGCAGTAGTCACAGCACTCCATGGCACTGCTGCAAGAGAAATTCTATTTGTATTGTTTAATTCACTATTATTGTGGGTTTGGGGGCAGGTGAACCTAATCACAGATGATTTAGGAAGCAAACGCAAGAACAAGGAAAGCTAAAGCTTGGCACAGTGTGCTTTGCCAAGTTTCAGTACACGAGGGAGTCATCTGTAGGAGATAAGGCTAAAGGAGAGAGCTAGCGAGTCAACAAGGAAAAGACAGCTGAGAGCAGATTCTCTGGGTACGTCGTCTTCACTTAAGAAGCAAGAGTGGCTTGGCGCCGGGCTCAGCACACCAATGGAGTACAAGTCACAAAACCAAAAGAAGTGACTTTACCAAGAAGCATTGGATCATCAGACCAGCAGTCAGACTGGCAGAGAGTGAAAGAGGAAGATAAAGGAAAACCACATACTTAATGTACTTAAAAGAAGAACGATAGGCACAGACTACAATTAATTTTCCTTGGAATTCTGCATAGTCTTCTAGATCAAAGTCTCGGATCCTTAGTTACAGAGTGGAAATAATCTCAAAACAACTCACACAAGAACTGGTATGAAAGCCATATCGTTAAGAAACTCAGAGAGAAAGCCTCAAGGAATAAAGGCGATGATACTTGCACATAGTTAAGATAATTATCACTTACCTAGTTACCTTTGACCTCTTAATCCACAGAAAGTCAACTGAAACCTCTTGCTTTCTACTGATTAACTAAAAAACTAACTCTGATCATGAAAAACAAACAGTACTGAAAGATCCAAAAAGAATATACAGCACTTGCGGACAACTAGTTCCTCGACTGACCCACCCACCCACTCACAATGGTACCCAGATCCTCATACACTTGAGGCCATTCTTCACAATAGTGAGATGTATGTAATTGTCATTTCTAAAATATTTATACCTGTAATATTCAGTGAAACATAAATGTTCTGTAAATTTTTGTGGTACTGTATTAGTTAGGGAGAATGACAAGAAAACAAAAGACTCCCCATGCATATTCATTAGAACTTCAAGGACACTGGATGCAACTGCATTTGGTTGAACAACAGATGTAGGATCCAGGGATATGCAGGGCAGTTCTATTATCTTCCGGCTATAAAATGATCCTGAATTAGATGGGTTTGTCTCATTCCACGCATTCTTCTTGGTTTATTTATGTTCTTGTTCATTTTGAAAATCTCAAAAACAGGAAAAGAGGGAAAACGAAATGGCTGTAATCCCGTACAGCTTGATCACATCCAGAAAACTGAGAGGACCACAGCCACATGCCAAGGTAAGGTCCATAGAAGCCAAGAAAGTAGTTTTGCCTTAATCCATTCATCATACTAGGTGGAGTCTAGAGAGGGGAAAATTTCTGGGCTGCTGACCATAGTGCTTCAGCTTCTTTCACCACACCACAGCAGATTCCTTTCAAGTATTTTGTATTTTGTGATAAGTGCTCACCAAATCAAGTTTGGTTCCTGTGACCAGGATTCCTTTCAATCAAATAAGTAGATTAGAGAAAAATAGAATGCAGCAAATGTGCAAAAATAGTATTAGTTTCAGGAAACTTTGTTTTCAGTTACGTGTGTGTGTGTGTGTGTATAATAATTTTCAGTTATTATAGAAAACTTGAACTTTCAGCTATATGGAATATAGTAAAATGAAAATGTATAAGGGGCATTGTTTTGGAGACAGCCTCATAATTGGCAAAGTCCCATGCTTATAAATAGGGTGGTATTCATCTGAACAGAAGCTGAACTAGTGGGGAAAGGTTTACCTTACTTATTTGTATTAAACAAATACATGAGAACAGGCATCTCAGTGCACCAGGAAGAGATAATCTCTCACATAAAACTAGAAACTAGGAAGGGGGGATGAAAGAAAGACGGGTAAGTATGAATCAAAAGGAAAAAAAAGAGGAACCTGTTATACTTGCTAAACAAGCTGGGGTAAATCAAAACTCCATTCTTCAGTATACAGAGTTTGAAGTTCTTTCTTTCTTTCTTTCTTTCTTTCTTTCTTTCTTTCTTTCTTTCTTTCTTTCTTTCTTTCTTTCTTTCTTTCTTTCTTCTTTGGTGGTGGTACCAGAGAGTGAATTCAGGACCTTGCACTTGCCAGGCAAGCACTTATTCTACTGAGCTATCTCCCTGGCCCTCAGGGCTTGAAATTCTTAAAAGAAACAACAAATTCCTGAAGAAGGGTATGACCAACAACTGTGAGTCAGAAACCCTGGAAATACAGAAGGATTCTTGGGTATAATAATTACCTTTCACTTAATTATTTTTTAACTCATGAAATCAAACAACTCCTCTATCTTTGGCTGGCTCAACTAGAAGTCACATCTGGCCAGGAAAACAGATTGTGGCCTATTACATAAACACTGAGAAGTCCAAAAGGCATATCCAGTCTGTCCTCAGTGTCAGTGGGGTGTCAGTTGCAGGACCTAATCCCCCACCCCAGGACCCCAAAATCATCATATGCTCCAGTATATCGTATAGAACAGTTAATGTTCTAGGATGTTGCATCTCTAGGCTTCTTTAATACTCATAAAGATAAAATATATGTAAGATATAGTTGTTATATTGCATTGTTTAAGGAGTAACAGCAAAAAATAAGGACACTTAGACACTGTGGACCTAATGGATCTAACTATACTTTTAGTCTACAGTTGGTTAAATGGCAGGTGGGAAAGCCAGAGTACAGAAAGGCAAATGTTTCTCCCTCTGGGTAAAGGATAGCCCACAAAATGAGCCAAAATCAATATAATCAGTACCACAGAAGGTAGAGATTGACTTTTCCCATTTAATGACCCCTTTCTGCTATTACTAATTTAAAAAAAAAAACTCAAAAACAGGTCAGAAAAGGAAAATTAAAATATGCACAACCAATACAGTTTCACTAACTTCAGCTGATTGAGAGCACCATGGTTTCTCAGCCAGGTGAAGGCCACAGGACCCAAGAAAGTATTTTCACCCCTTAACACAGCCAGGTGTGAAGGATGGAATCTGGGAAAAAAAGCATTTCTTGAATGCAGACAACAGCTTTTCAGCTTCTTTCTCCATAAAACGCCTTTACTTTTAATTCTCTTTATTTTGCTTATACTGTAGTAGGAGTGGAACCTGGGGCTCATGCATGCTAGGCAAGCACTCTGTCACTGAGCTACATCCCAGCCCTTTCTAAAAAGGCCTTTGCTTTTAACAGCTCTAAAAATCAAACAACATCATCAACAACAAAAATTCCATCCAGTCAAGTTGTGTAGCTTGTGACCAGAATATTTTCTATCTATGAAACTGAAGATAAAATAGGACATGCCAAACTAACACAGAAGGGTAGGCTGCTTTCAGAAAACTTTGTTTCAGTTAGATGTTTGTGTGTAGGCATGTGTTTTCAGTTATTATGTAAGACACAAAGTTTCTGACTATGTAGACTGCAGTTTAAAAAAAAGAATGTGAAGCCACTTGCTCTGAAGATAAGCCTGCTACTGTGTTAGCCAACTAGTACACTTGAGAGCAGGGTTGCTATTCTTCTGAATAGGAGGAAACATGGTTGGATAATTTAGTAATGAGTTAAACTTATTGAGGTTAAGTTTTTCCTATGCACATAATTTAAGCTAGGAAAGGTAACTCTTAAAGCAGATTTAGAAAAAAAAAATGGAAAGGAAAACAAAAGAAGAAAGAAAAAAAAATTTAATTGAGGTGCTTGTTACACTTAACAAAGCATCTGGGATGCTGTAAAATCTCACTCTTTAGTGCACTAAGATTTTAATAAAATCTTTTTAAAAAATCTTATAAAAACCACAGGGTTAAGACCAGTAATTTGAGTCAAAACTTTAGGTATTAATAAAGGAGGCATCTGCCCTTGTGCATGATAATTACCTTTCACCTAGTGACTTTTTACCTTTCAACCTAGAAGATGGCAATAAAACCTGTTGCTTTTTACTAGTTAATCAAAAACCACAACTAAATATAAAAACAGATTCTGGACCATTACATAATATCGAAAATCCAGAAAGTATGTGTAGTCTTCCCTCCGCACCTATGGGGAACTGGCTTCAGAATATGCCCTCCGCCTGGAACAATGCCAATGTATTCACATGCTGTAGTTTGTTACATAAAATATTGGGGTACCTACATGCAACCTGTGCACCTCATTAGCCCTAGACTACTTATAAATACCCCATACACTGTAAATTAGGTCTAAAAACTGGTTATTGCACTGTATTATTTAGGGAATTATGGCGGAGTGGGGGAGAAGATTCTATATGCTCATGAGAAAACCAAGCACAAAGCTACATTTTCTACTCCAGGTGACTGAATGGCCCATGTGGAAAGTAGGGTACAGAGGGAACTGACTGTGTTCCCCAGAGTCGGAGAATGCCTACAAAATGAGCCAATGTTAGCTCAGGCAGTGCTCCTGGGGAGGAACTGGCTTTCTCCATGCCAACCAATCCCTCCTGTTTTATTTATGTTTTTGTCATTTGAAAGACTCAAAAGCATGCAAAGATAGACACGTGGGTATAACTGTACCGGAGATAGCTGTGCTAGATCCAGGTGCCGGAGAGGACCGCAGCCTCGCGCAAGGCAAACGCCCCTTAACCACTGCATACTCGGATTGTCAACAGGCAGCCTGCCCTAGATGGGACCTGAGGAAGGAAGAAGCTCTAGCCTTGGACCGAGTCAACCTTTGGAACTGGAAGTTCTGAAAAGCCAAGCTGCGCGGAGCAAAGGGCTCCCGCTCCAGCGCTCGGTCACCGTCCCCAGTCTGTTTCCTGACCACGCCAAGCCTGGCCAGCCTTCTCCACCACGCTGCCCCCCAGCCGACCTAGTGGAAGGCCCTGGCCCACCCCCGTTGTTCCTGGGGGCAGAGAGAGCCAGGGCGAACGCCCCCCGGGTCGGTCCGGTCCGCAGACCCAGGGGACCCCACTGTGCGGGCTGCAGGAAGAGGGGACCGGGCTGTCACCTGATGGCGTTGACAGGAGGGTTTCGGAGGCGGATCAGCGCCAGGGACTGGGTCAGCCGCAGGTACTCAGCCATTCCTCTCCGAGTCGCCGGGGGCCACTGCCAGCCTCCGCCCGTCCCCCGGCGACCCCGGCACTTTTCTGGGTGTGGCGGCGGGCGAGGAGGGGCGCGGGCCGGGCCAATGCGGCCAGGCGCCTCCTCCCACAGCCGCGCCTCCCGCAGCGGCCACCCCGGCGCGCGTAGTGGCAGGCTCGCCTCGTCCCGTCTTCCCGCGCTTGTGTCTCCTTTGGCTCGCGTTCACTGACACCACGGAACTTGTGAGAGAGGGTGAGATACCGATCTACGGAGCTGGGCAAGCTGATGGATTCAACATTCGGTCCTTAAGGTCGTGAAAGTTAGGGACAGGCCCAGTTATGTCGAGTGGCCTCATCTGGGACACGGATCCAACATCAGCCAAATATTTACTAAACCGTCATCTGCTGTGTCCTACAATACATCACAACCCGGGACACTTGAGTCCTGTCTACCCAGTCTGGTGTTTATTCTTCTTCCACTAACTGAGCACCTACCCTGGGCTGGACCTGCATTAGAGACTAAAGACAAACAATGGCCCGGCCCTCGCCTCCAAGATTTCAGACTGGACCGACAATCTTCTAAATGAGGGTGGCCTCCCACGGTCCCCACAGTCCACCTACTGGCCAGAAGGCAGTCTGGAAGCTTCTAAGAAAACAAAAATTTGAACATTTTCTTCACTGGTGTTTCATAAAGTTAACAGTGACTAAGGATTATATTCTTATTCTTTCACCTCTTGAAAATAAAAACAGGTTCCCACCTCTAGAAAAGTACTGACTGCCCTGAGCCCTGATGGCTACAGCCCTGATGGCAAGTAGCAGTCAGAACCCACCCAGCCCATGAAGGACAAGGACCCTAGTGATCCAAGCCGACACGGTCAAGTCTTTCCTTTCTCTTTCAGGGCTGCCTGGGTATCCTGAACCAATTCAAAACATCTAGTTATGGTCTGTATCTAACTGTCCCCACAACAATTCCCTCACACTTAGAGGTGGGACTTGGGGAGGTGACTGGAGCACTGAGGTGTGATACTTATTAGTGGATTAGCCACTGAAGAGTTTATAGCTCAAGATGCTTTCTGGATATGAAGTTTGGTAAGAGGAGGTGGGACCCCAGGGGCATAGCCTGGAAGAGTCTACTGCTTGACCCTCTTTCCTCTTGGATCCCTCTCCCTCTCTTCCTCCCTCCTCCACCATTTCTCCCCTGCCATTTCCCTATCTCATGCTGCCCTGCTTTGGAGCCAGCTGACTAGGGACTGAAACCTCTACAAACTGTGAGTTAGAATAATCTCCTCCTCCTTCTTCCTCTTCTTCTCCTCTTCCCTCTCCCTCTCCCCCTCCCTTTGTCTCCTGCTCTTCCTTTTCCTCCCCTTCTCCTTCTCCTCCTCCTTCTCCTTTTCTTCCTCCTCCTTCTCCTAATTCTTCCACTTCAAGTTTGGGTGTCAGGCACTGGGTCTCAGCAAGACACTTTTCAAGGTGACGTTGACTTTGGGGAAGAACCAGAAGACACATGACACATGATCTGTGTGGTGGATACACCAGAATGTTTTCAAGAGCTTGCCTGTCCAAAGAATGGCAGCAGCATTCTTTGTACTGGAAGATGATTCCAGAAGTGCTTCATAAAATGCCAAGCTGATGCAGTAAGTGTGTTTGAACCAAGGGAAAATATTCTGAGCGAGATCAATGGCAATTTGTCTTTACCATCACTAATTTTAATATAAACATTCACTGTGTAGTTTTGGCCAACCTTTGCATTATCAATAGCATCGTAATGACTTGTTCAAGTGTCCAGCCTTGACCCTTGGAGATTCTGTGTGTGCTTGGTGTTTAATAATAAAGGTAAGCCAGCAGGAGGACTGCACAAGACCCAACTCTGGTAAAGTGATGTAGTCAACGTTGGTTATCTTCACCAGGGCAAATGCATCAGTTCTGCCTATCAGCTGATGAAGACGAGAGCTAAAAGCACAAGCACTCCTGTTCAGTTGTGACACTTCCTGATCCTTGTTTCAGTCCAGGAAACCAGTATTTGTAATCCCAAGTCACGTTATTGGAATCCCATCAAGTTGATTCCAATCTACCACTTTCTATGCAACCCACGGTGAAAATGAGAACACTAAATTATATTTTTAATCATCGGGGAGTCAAGGGGCTCTAAGTCCTGCCATGATATGGCTTTCCGGAACCAAGAGAGCGGCCTCACCCGGTTTTTATTCAGTGGGGGGAGGGTGGCTTGAGGATTGACTGAAAATTGTGGGAAGTAGGTGACTACTGTGAGCTGAGCTAGGTGGGTGGCCTACATTTACCTCTGCCATATGCAGAGAGGATATGCGGAGAGAGTAATCTACATTTTATAGTATTTAATGTTTTGGGAAATCTAGGGCTTCAGCTTTGATGTAGTCTTTCAAGCCGCAGGAAGTCATAGCCTCTATTTTCAGGCTCAAGGCTCCATCCCAGCTGGCAACTCGCTGCATTAGCTCTACCATCCTGTCTCCACCTGGCTCACATTAAGGACCAGCAGGCTTACCAGGGAAACACTCATGCCACCTTCAAAGACTATCACCAGCACCTCAGCTAGACCAATACACATTGCTTAAGGCCAATTGAAGGATAAACAGAAGTCCTAGCCAGCTCTGTACATAACAATACGAGGAAATAGGATCAGACTCAGTCAAAATGGAGACAGTCGCTCTTCTTTCAAGGAGAGCTGTTCAGGTGGTCCCCCACAAGAAGTAAAATAATACTACCTCTAGATAGGTTTCTTTTTTCTTGAGACAGTTTCACTGTGCAGTTCAAGCTGGCTTTGAACTCAAGGTGGACCTCTTGGCTCAGCTTCCTACACCCTTCTAGGTGTGGGTGATGCAGAAGAAATTAGAAGAAATGAAGGATTCTAGCTCAGGAGTGCCTTCACTCAGAAGACACTGAAATACAACAGTTACCTGTGTGTACTTTGCTAATAGCGGTCAAATTTAAGTTCTTATTTCAAACATCCAGTCTTTATAGACCTTTATCAGGGCAAAAAATACGTTAAAAATATAGGTAGTAAATTATACACTTTGTGGCCAACCTTTTGTTAAAATTAATAATAAAAGTAACTGTCTAGGAAACGTAATGATCAAACCACTGATCAGCGCACTAGACATAGTTGTTCTGATCAGAGGTCTACAGGCGGCGCTGCGCCGCACCAGGGCCTTCACCTCCTCAGCTTTCTCGCTTTTCCTGTCCTGCTGGCACTGACCCACCGCAGACCTCAAGGTCTGTGTCCTCGGTCCCCTCCTCCTCCCGCCCCCTCCGGCCGGGCCCCATGCGCAGGCGCACACGCCTCCCTCCCACAGTTCCTTGCGAACTGGGTCTCCTCGCGCAGGCCTAGGACTGGGGCGAGAAGGTGTGCGCGTGGGCGTCGCCTCTCGCCACAGTGAGTCTTTCTTGCCCTTGACCAGGCTTACTCAGACAGACCCAGGTGGAGGGCTGTCGGGGGAGCAGCCCAGGCCGCTAGGTCTGGCCTCGCCCCGCCGCTCACGTTTCCCTGCCATTCGAGCCGCGGAGGCAGTGACGCACGTGTGCGCATGCCCCGTGGAGCGTTGCTCCCGTCCCGGTGGGTTGCTTTAGGTGAGTCTAAGCTAGGTTTTCTCCAATTTACGCACACAAACTATCCGCATGCGCGCAGTCACATTTCCCTTGCATCTACCCACCCTGGAGTCAGACAGAGACCATGAAGCCAGCATACCCCCCTTGCAGGCGCCCAAGCACGCACCCCGGGGGCCTGCTCCACTTATGCAGGCGCGTGGTGTCAGGGCCCTCGGCACCAGGCGCCAGTTCCTTCAGGTCCCTTCCCTGGCTCAAGCTAGCCTGGCCCAGGAAAACATCCGGCTGGGGCAGGGTATGTAGTGTTACCAGGAGACTCTGATAGAGATTTCCTGCTGCTTTTGAGCAGAGGTCTGGTGATCTAATCCTGTAAGAGAAAGGGAAGCTGGAACCAAAGGAGAGGGCTGAGGACATAGCACATTGATAGAGAGCATCAGACAAAGATGCATGAGGCTAAGAGTTGGTTCGCAACTCAAAAATACTGTAAAAGAGGAAGAATTTGAGCTGCAGCACAGTAGCCATAAAGCCCCGGACGCAGTGTTGCTGGGAGGTTACCACCTATGTCAGTCAGCCTCTCAGGGTTGAGGAGCACAGATACAAATAAACCCCTTGTTGACACCTCATCATTGGATTGGACATGACCTTGTGAGGTGTGACCTTGAGTCCGGGAATCCCCAAAACAAAACTGTCTTCTGGGAGCCCTTGTAGCAGCCGGGAGAAAAAGCATCTCCCATTCCTTACAGAAGAACTCAGCAACACATCACATGAATTTTTAATGTACATCTCATATGTGGTGACTATTAATGTATATATTACATCTTTTTATTATGTACCTGACGTGCTGATGCCAGTTCTGCCAGCAATGCCATTTTCTTGATCTTTGTATTATTTGTATGTAGTTATGCTTTCTTAGTGAGGGTTAATAATTTGGTTGTAGGGCCGGCCAGATAGCTCAGGACTAAAGCGCCTGCTTAGGTAGATGCAGGGCGTGCCATGATGGCCCCACCCCCAGTGTGCTGAGATGGTGATTAAGACAGGGTAAGGTGGCGCACACCTGTAATCTTGGGAAGCTGAAAACAGGATCACTACGAGTTTGATTTGTGTAGTGTGACTCTAGACCCTATACTCCATACAATAAATAAATAAATAAATAAATAAATAAATAAATAAATTGGTCCGAATGACCCCTTGGCCCAGCACACATAATTGGTGCTGTTTCTCAGTGTACTGATAGCAGATGATGGAAGGAGAGAAGGCCACTGTTATCTTGGCTGTACTTTGGAACTTGCCCTGCTCTCTCAAGACATCTCACTACTGATGTGGCCTTCTGAGATGCCACCCAGGGAAGCCAGCATATTATAATCGAGCCATAGAGAACAAAATCCATGAAAACAGCTGGATCTTAGACCATGAGGTTAAGTACTCAGACAAGCAATTAAATATTGCACAGCTTCTCTTATATGAGAAGGCTTAAATATAGATAGTGAAAAAAACAAAAAAACAAAAATAGGGATGAAATGAGGCTGCAGGTAGAAATAGGGATGCAGTTTTTAGAGATGGGGAAGATCAAAGGATGGGGGAATGGGGAAGGGAACAAAGGGATCAAAACTTATTAAGGTATTATGTACTGTGCATACATCCCAGTTCTTCAAGAAGAATGTAACTACTGTGTATCACATACATGCTAATATAATTATTAATAAAATAAAAATGCATCAACATATATTTATCTTTTTTATTTTCTATATCAAGTAAAAGTCCTTAACTGTGTTGAGTCTTGGACACTTCTGAAGATACGATGTAATATATGGGACTTCTTTTAAGAAATGTACTCATATACATATAAATAAACTTGATCATGAAATATCAACAGCTATGGACTCATAAAATCTAATCATGGACCTGTCTAGTTTCAGAACTTAGAGGCTAATGTTTTGGGAATATAAATTGTAAGGACTCAGAATCCATTCAGGATCTGAGAAGAAAAGTTAATGTGCTTCCCCCCCCCCACCCACATTAATCTGAAAATAAGCCACTTGGGAGGCAAAGTTACTAATTTCAAGAATCTGCCCCACAGATGTGTGTAATTTCAAAATGTAAGTCATATAAAATCTAGTATACCTCTCAACATTACTCCAAATAACTGAATTGAAGACATACTTTTGGAATTTCTTTTTGCTTTTCTACAATGGACAATTCATACATTAGTATTAAAGATTGTCCATTAGGGCTTCTTTTGTTTGAGATATGTCCTTTCCCAAGCTGATCTTGAACTTCTGCCTCAAGAGAGTCTCTTGCGTCAGCCTCTTGAATACCTGAGATTACAGGAAAATGCCAGTGAGCCTGACTCCATCAAGACTGCTGCCTTTTTGATCCACAGATAAAACTATTGGGAAAAATGCTCATTTACATAAAACCAAAAGACGACAACTTTAGCTGTATTTATTTAATGATAACTTTATTGATATATAATTCACCCTTTAAATTATACAAGTGAAAGGTTTTTAGTATGTTCACTTACATAATTATCACTATAATTTTCAGTAAACTCAAATGATATTCTACACCTGAGAGCAGTTTTTCAGCTTATGATCCACCAATGACTCCAGCAACCACTAAACTATTTTTTGGCTCTGTAGATGTTCCTTAAATGATAGTCCATTTAAGGGTTCATTCAATTCATAATCGTCTGTGAGTGGCTTCTTTTACTAAGCAATGGTTCCAAGGTTCATCATGTTGTAGCATGTATCAGTACTTTTTATAAGAAATAATAGTTTATCGTGTGAACATACATCATTTTGTTTATCTAGTCATCAGGTAGTAGACATTAGGGCTGTTCCCAGTACTTGGCTATTGTAAGTGATTCCATTATTGATATTAGTATACATATTTTGGTATTAACCAAGACCTTAACATTTAATCCATAGAGCAAAAAGTCAAACAGAGGAACTCTTATAGTTAAAAGGAAACAATACAATTTTGTATTCCAAGAATTGTACATGTTTCAAAATTCAACTGTTTTAATATACAACATCACAAAACTATTTCATGACTGGAAACTGGATCATTATACTATCACAGAATGAAGAAATCCTTAAAGGTTAGACATTCTTTAAAATCCCTTCTTACATGAAGTTAACAACTTACTACATCCTGCCTTCTCACCTTAAGTGGAAAAGTATAGCTCAGGTTTTAGATATTTGTATCTTGGGGACCTGATCAGTAGCCATCACTGAATCTCTTCCAAGCCTGAAGCACAGCCATGCAGGGAGGCTGGGCCTTGGCCAGAAATGTCACAATGAGCTACCCTTGGATTCCTCAAACTCATCTTAAGTTCTTGGCTCTGTGATCAGTTCCAAGCTATGCCTTGATTCTTTCAGGTTATAACCACTGCCCATTCTTGGGCAGCTTTCCATGTTCACAGATAGCATCACTAATGACTGTTCCCTGCCAGCCCTCATACCACCTCCAAGACTAAGCTGAAGTCAGTACAGTTCACATTGATGGTTTAATGCCTTGGACTCTTGGTATAGCAAGTAATCTGAGAAGGTCAGGATTCTCAGGAGGTTCTCAGAGAATGCTTGTGAATACATGATCCCTAAGACTTCACATCCATACTGTGTACTTGAGGGTAAGGGCCAAATGAGTTTATGACATAGTGGCACTCATCATTTATGAATTGATAATATACTTCCTTAATAGTCAAAATACATGCTAAGCCCAAACTGAATTGGGATATCTCACGAACCATCATGACATATTTAGAAAACAATATTTCCTGGATTTATCTGATAAGGATAGGTCCACAGGTGAAGGAAACATTATAAAGATGTGCCCCACTAGAATCATCAAACAGAAGACTTACAGAGGAGGATAAAATTATCAATTATGTCATTTGCTTTGTATTTTGAAACAATTTTATTTGTACCTAGGAATTTCACCAAAATTCTGTGAATTTTACCTGACTACAGCATGTGAGCCCAGTCTGGAAGCCAAGTCACAGTCTACTACTGGGCGGCCCTGCCAAGCTCTGCCACTCTTTCAGGGGAGGGTTTCCCTGGGAAGCCAGCTTTTTCAGATAGTTACAGGGCTCCAGTTGGGGAATATCAGGGTTCTGCTGGTAATACTTCCGCAGCTGCTCTAGCACTGTGGGCAGCCCTACTGTGGAGGCATAGAACATGGGCCCGCCTGTGTGCCGTGGCCAGCCATACCCATGCAGGTAGATCACATCAATGTGCTCTGGGCTAGCAGCCATCCCTTCTCCCAAGATCCGGAAGGCTTCATTGATAAGTGCGTACAAACAGCGTTCCAGGATCTCACTCTGCTCAATGGCACGTGGTTGGATGTGATGGGTTTCTCTGTACTCGGACAGGAATTTGGAAAGCCAGGGGTCAGGTT
>PVKA01047398.1:0-14364 GCA_004027165.1 Ctenomys sociabilis | reverse complement strand
AGCTCACTTTGTAGCTCAGGCTGGTCTTGAACTCGCAACAATCCTCCTGCCTCAGCCTCCCCGGTGCTGGGATTACAGGCGTGCGCCACCACACCCGGCATTTCTTTTTTTTTTTTTTAAGAACCAGGGATTGAACTCAGGCCCTTGCACTTGCCAGGGAAGCATTTATTTCACTGAGCCATCTCCCCAGTCCTATACTCAGTTCTGAGATACTCAGAGACTGATGATTAGTTAACCTCTTTGTGCTGTAATTTTTTACCTCTAAAATGAGTGTAAAAAATAAATTAACAAAGGGAGTTTAAATTGCATTCTGCAGTGTTTGTATGAAAGGAGGCAAAGTAGAAAGCTGATTTTATTTAGGCTTTAGAAATGCCCTTGTAGGGGTTGGGAGGATGGCTCAGTGGAATAAGCACTTCCCTGGCAAGTGCAAGGGCTTGAGTTTAATCCCCGGTTCTGCAAAAAACAGAAAAGAAAGCAAGAAAGCAAGAAAGCAAGAAAGCAAGCAAGCAAGCAAGAAAGAAATGCACTTGTAATACTTGAAGAGAAAGGAGCTGTATTATAAAATCTATCACTTCCAAGACAGCTGGTGTGGTGGGGCTCGGGGGACTGTTGCCAGGGGCTGGTGCCTGGGACTCTGCCTTCCTCCTGCCTGTGTTTTTCTGCAGTCTCACTGGTCCTTCCATCACCATTGCTTGTTCTTACCTTGCTTCCAAAAGTGTGAACTCAAGCCTATATTATTTATGGTTTCTATTTCTATCACTTTTGTTATGTTTGGGTCTAGTTGTTCCTCCAAAGCCTCATGCTGTCATGGGGCAGACTTCTAGAGTTTGTAATTAACTCACGATCCACTGGGATTATGGGTAAGAGTGCTGCTGGAATTATGGGTGTGAGTGCTACACCCAGCCTGGGTCAGATAGCCTGAATGCAACTTAAGGGACACAGATGTCCTCTCTGTAGCTATTCCTCATTTTGCTCTTGTTCTTTGCCACTGCCATGAAAAGTTGCTCTTTGCCATGTGCCAGTCTGTGTTGGAGCTAGCCGAATATGAACTGAAACCTCCAGTAACTGTGAACTAAATAAGCCTTTCTTTCTCTTTCTTTCTTTCTTTCTTTCTTTCTTTCTTTCTTTCTTTCTTTCTTTCTTTCTTTCTTTCTTTCTTTCTTCCTTCCTTCCTTCCTTCCTTCCTTCCTTCCTTCCTTCCTTCCTTCCTTTCTTTCTTTCTTTCTTTTTTTCCATCTTTCTTTCATTTTGTCAGGTATTTGTCTCAGCAACCATAGAAGAGTAACTGAGACAATTTAGCTCTATGCCCCCCTCATGGCCTTAGCTCTGTTTCATAGTTGCCTTCTCTGCTGTTTTTCTGTTTTAGCCCCCACAGAAACCTACCTAATTAATTACATTTTTCATGTGCACCAACACCTCTGGAGCAGAGAGCCACAGTGTTAATTTGGATATCTCACCTTAGGTATGCCTATCTTGAAAGTGTCCCATTTACCCAAGAATGTTAAGAATGCTGGATTTAGTGCTACTAAATCTAGAACCTGCAATTTACCAAAATTCCTGAGTGATTTGCATACATGTTCCAACCTGAGAAACACTGCTTTAAACAGCTAATTTTCAAAACTGAAAGCAGATGATGATTTTAAAAATGCTGATGTGTGGCTTTCTCCTACTAGAAGTTCAGATTAATAGTTCAGAATGAGGCATTCATTCAAAAGGTTCCTAGATGATTTCAGTGGACACACAGCTTTGAGGACCTCCAAACTATTCTTATGTAGGAAATAATTTATTTAGTGAGCTTAAGAGTAATGCAGCTAGCTAGGGGAAGGGTCTAATGTGTTGGGGGATTGACTGCATAGATAAAAATTAAAATAAGGACAGAAATAGGACTGTTTAAACCTAAGCATGAACTCCCTCAGAGGACATGGGACACATCCTCTGCTCACCAAGTTCCTGAGTTTTGAGTAATTTAATGTGCAACATAACAAGTTTCTCTTTAAAATCCCAGCTTCCTTTAAAAACTACATGTTAAGTAACTGGATTGAAGAGCCTGAGTCCTAGTTCATTGTCACAGAGCCCCCTGTGAAACTTGGCTACTGAATAACTGAACAATTCCCGTACTTACCCATAAAAAGTGCTGGCCCCAGAACCAAGGGACAATCCGACTGTTCAGATTCCTCTCCTGGGGAGATCAGGACCTTTTTTCTTCTCTGTATTTCTAACAGAACTCTCCTAGGCCAGGGAGATAGCTTTGTGGAATAAGTGTTTGCCTGGTAAGCGCAAGAGCCTGAGTTCAATTCCTGGTTCTGCAAAAAAAAAGAAAGAAAAAAGAAACTGTGAAATGTGTGCCTGCGAGTCTCAGCATCACTTCCTGAATTCAGTGTTCTCTAATGCAAGGGGACTTGACTGAAACAAATGCATTTCCAAATGTGAGAATTTAGGTAAAAATGCACAGAAGACAATATAACCTCATGGATAACATTGAGTTTGACATGTCAGGGCTGCTGTGATCCGGGTTTACCTATCATAGAGCTGAGGGTCACAGAGCTTCAGTCCCTCAAGACCTTGAAGACAGTGAATTCTTCACCTGATACTTTTATTATTTTTTCTGGGGGGAGGGGTTTTAGACAGGGTTTCACCACGCAGTTTAGGCTTACCTTGAATTCACTGGCATTCCAGGATGGCCTCGAACTTGCAGTGATTCTCCTGCCTCAGCCTCCCCAGTATTGGGATTATAGGTGTGTACCACTATGCTTGGCCTATTACCATTTTATTTATTTATTTATATTTTAGTAAGGGTCTACAGGGTCTACTACCATCTCAAGTAGATTGGATTTGTAATAATCTGCCTCTGTTGAGCCTCCTAGAGCTGGGATTACAGGCACACCACCACGCCCCATCTCAATCACGTCTCAGCACAGCACACCAGGGATTGAATCTTGGCTGCTGTGTCTGCCTAAGCAGGCACTTTAATCCCCTGAGCTATTAGACCAGCCCTACTGTTACAATTTCAAAAGACAAAAAAGACTTTATTAAGACCAGTGTAACAAGGGTCAAGGCCACTGCAATAAAGAGAAAGAATTGAATTCTGAACTCCATGGGGACCAGCCTAGATTTGTGGGCCAGGGAAAAAAGGATCAGGAAGATGGAAATTACTACTGGGAACTTGGTATCTGGGTAAGGTGAAGAGGAAGTTGTTTGAATATCAAGGGAATTCGTCAACTGTTTCAGCAGGGTTCTCTGATAAAACTAGGATCCAAAATCCAGGGGCCAGGGAGATAGCTCAGTAGAATGCTTGTCTGGCAAGTCCAAGAGCCTGCCCCCCACCCCCACCCCGCAAAAAAAAAAAAAAAAAATCCACTGGCTCCAGGTGCACTTGGGAATAAAACAGATGGGTCTCAGGGCCGGCCAGATAGCTCAGAGGACTAAAGCGTCTGCTTAGGCAGATGCAGGAGCCAAGGGTTCCATCCCAGGCTAGCGGTGCTGGCCTCGCCCCCGGAGAGCTCACTGAGACTGGGCGTGGTGCTGCTCCTATAACCCCAGATTATGGGAGACTGAAAACAAGTGTGGAAATACATGCAACCTGCGGGCTGCAATCCAATCTCAAGCTACTTTGATTTCACTCAGCTCCAGATTGCGCTTATCTCTATCCTAGCACAGTTAACACGCCTGCCGAGGTTACACGGTTTATCCATGCCACCAATCACCGGCCAGCACACAGAGCGCACGCGCTACAGTATGGGGCGCGGCTTCGGCGTTCTCCAATCTCCTCGGGTCTGACGGCCTCTCGCCGCTGTGGTTGGCCATCCGCGGATGACGCAGAAGGCGGCCTGACCCTATGACTGAAGCGCCGGGCACTGTGGCGGAAGTGGAGCAGCGAGGTGGCTGTCTTGCGGCACGCTGGGTTCAGTGCTGTGTGCCGGCGTCCAGCGGCGCCTATTCTCTCTCGACTGCTCGCAGATGACGCGCTTCGCCCTCACCGTAATCCGGCAGTGAGTATTGTTGGGTCCGTCTCTGGAGCCTTGTGGAGGAATGGGCTGATTCCCGGCGCGCTGTGCAACTGTCCGGGAACCTCAGTAGCGTGAGGCGCGGCAGGTCGGTGTCCCACGCGGGGTTCGGCTCTGGGGGATGGGGCCCAGCCCTGTCGCTAGCCTCGGGCACCTCTCCTCCTGGCAGACCCCCGAGTGTGGGAGATGTTCCTCGAGTGTGGGAGGTGCTCCTGGCCGCGTGGCGCTGCCCTCCGGTTGGGTCTCCTTGACCTCCCCAGTGGGGTCACGGCCGGGTGAAATACTTACTCGCCCTCCCAGAGCAGAGAGGGCCGCCGCCTCCTCTCGGCTCACCGAGTGCTTCCAGTAGAGCGGATAGCTGCAGCTGAGTTTGTCTCCACACCTGCCTGACCCACCTCGGGCGTGGACGGAAGGAGTGCAGTGCGGTCGAGAGCCCAGATTTGTCAAGCAGGGCGACCCAGGTGGGAATCTGGGCGCCAGAGATGAGCCGCGCGGCCTCCCAGCCCCGGCCTGGACTTTCCGCCCAGTTTCCTGGTATGCTGCACGGGGGAGGATGGAGGTACTTACTTCCAGCGCTACTCTTTGAATTATGGCCAGTGATACCAGAAGGGAAGAAGTATTTTTTTGACAGCTCTGTGAGGACAGCTCTAATAAAGTGCTGTTGGTTCTCAACCACGTACGTGTTATCAGACCAGCGGCGTGAGTGAGGTCTATAGTTTCATAGGTAAACATATTCTTTAATCAGTTTTGCCTTGGAGTTAGTTCACAAGGAACTGATTTACCCTAGTCAAACTTTTCTTCTTGTTTGTGCTGTTCTTTATTTTATTTATTTGTTGGTAGATGTGGGAATGGAACTCAGGGCCTCTGCATTCTACATCTCAGCCTTTTAAAAGATTTTTTTTTTTTTTTTCATTTTGAGACAGTCAGAATGTTGTCCAGGTTGAAACTACAGTCCTATTGCCTCATCCTCCCAGAACCAGAGCACTAGAATTGCAAGCGTGCACCAGGCAGTTTGCCTGGCTCCTGTGGGAGGATAATCTTGGGAACCATATCAAACTGACCTTTTAAGAGTTACAAGGTTTTAATGGCTAAATCAGAAAATCTAGTTTCTATCTCACTCATCGATTTTTTTTTTTTTTTTTAAATGTGTTTGGTACAAGGTCTGCAGGATCTCATTTAACGTAGATCAGACTCAAAACTCATGACTCCGGTAGTGATTCTCCTGTTTTCAGCCTCCTAAGGACTGGGGCTGCAGGCATGTGCCACCATGCACAGTCTCATTCTGTCTCATTGCGCCCCAGGGCTGGCACCGCCTTGCAGGGATTGAACGCAGGCTGCTGTGCTTTGCCTAAGCAGGAGCTTTAATCCACTGAGCTATCTGGCCAGCCCTCTCACCTCTTTTTTATAGACTGCTTTGGAAGGATTCTTTTTTCTTTTTGAGACATGCTGTACTTCAGGCTGGCCTTGAACTCAGTGATCCTCCTGCCTCAACCTAGCAAGTGCTGGGATTACAAGGCTGTGCCACCCAGCCCACCCTTGGGAAGGATTTTTTTTTTTTTATAGGGGGGAGGGAGGATTTTTGACTGACTTAATCATTCAGTAGCAGAACAGAAAGTCAAGTCTTGGTTGCCCTTTTTTAATACAAGCTTTTTTGGGCTTTGGCAGCACAGTGCCAAACAGCTGATTGGATACTTAGGATTCATAAGCCACCTGGGCCAAGACCCTGACCCCAGCTTGAAAAGTAAAGTGGCCTTTATTTAGATTCTTCATAGACAATGGCTACATGAATGTATGTTTTATTCCATCCCAGCTCCTTGAAAAGAGCTTGATTTTGGAGGCTGTCATAGGAATCATTCTAAAAATAGCTATTAAATTATTATGTGTCTGTCACTGGTAATAAGTAAAATCTGACAACCTCAGTTTATTAATTAGGAAACTGTAACTTGTTTATGGTCACCTAGTTTGGTAAACAGGATCAGAACCAAAGCAGTTGACCTTGTCTTCTACCTCTTTGTTGTTGTTAAAGCCTGGCATCTGTAAATTTCTTGAATATCAGGTGTTTTTGAGACTGACAGAATGCCCAGAGATTTTGTTCTGTTTTATCCATAGGAGAATGAAGAGAATGTTTTAAAAGAATTGATAAGGCTGTGATAGCTGCTTTACCATCTGGGCCATTCCTCTTACCTTCTGTGTCAGAGAGTTGGAAACCCAGTGATTTTCTATTTTTCTGTCTTCCTCACCTTTTTTTTTTTTTCCCTCCTGATACTGGGGATTGAACTCAGGACCTTGCATTGTCAGGCAGGTACCTACTTTATTGAACTATCTCCCCTACCCCTTTGCTTTTCTTTTGTGTTTTTGAGGCAGTTTCACTATGCAGTTCAGGCTAGCCTTGAACTCTTTGTAGCCCCAGCTCCTCTCCAACTTGAGGTGATCTACCTCAGCTTCCCAAGTGCCGGATTATAGATGTGCACCACCACATCTTGCCTCGGTGATTGATTTTCTTATGAAATAATTGCAATTGTGATTGATACTCATAATTAAATAGAATGACTTACTGAAGAGTTGGGGCATTGTATTGAATTTTCCTCTTCAGATAGTGCAAAAAAATTCTTTTTCTCTGCAATTTCTTTTAAGTCTAACCAGATCATTTTTAAATTTTGTGACCACACTGTTTGTCTTTCAGTTAGAAGTGGAAACACCAGTGCCTGTCATTTGGAGTAGGGAGCCTTTGATTCCAGAGCTTAAATCTGTTGCTATTATTAAGCTAATTTCTCATGTCAGCACATTATTGAAAACTCCAGCACACATAATTTGGCCTTACATCCCCTGCACACCACCACTGAAGGCCCTGTTACCTTGAAAGGGTATTTGTAAGTGTTTGCCATGTCACCTGCAAAACCATTATATTTCATGGTCATTAACCAGCTCTTAAAACTTTAAAAAAGTTTTATAGACCAAATTTAATTTACTTTTAGTGACTTAAAGATGATGAACTGATAAATTTATTGATAGCAGCACTGATTTGTTTTCCTCCTACCTCTTAGCAGTTACTTTTGTGCTGATCATTGGTCTGGCCATAGGGGAAGTTTATTTTTTGTTTTTGGTGCCGAGCACCGAAACCAGGGCTTCCAGCTTGCTAGGCAAGCATTCTACCACTGAGCCAAACCCCCAGCACCATGGTCTGGACATATAGGAAGGAAAATTATATATGTGTGTGTGTGTGTATATATATATATATATATATATATATATATATATATATATATATATACTTTTTTTTTTTTTTTTTAAATGAATGTAGGACAGGGTCTCACTACACAGATCTTGTAGTGCTTCTCCTATTGTCAGCTTCCCAAATGCTGGGATTACAGGTGCTTGCCACCACGCCTATCCCGCCCAGTTGCACCACCACGACCAGTCACAATCACCCTCTCATTGTGCACTGTGGGTGGGGCTGGCCTAGCCCACCTGGGATCAACCTGAGATTTGCGGGAGCAGGAGCTTTAGTCAGTTGAGCTATGTGTTCAGCCCTTAAAATTGTATATTTTTGTAAACATATGTGCTTGTTATCGTGGTGTAATGTTGTTTGCTGGGTAGTGGGTGAGGGTTTGCAACCAGGACTAATCTCTTTATTTAAAAAATGTGAGTTGGATATCTTACAAATTTTCCTCAGACCATCTAGTGAAAGTTTCTATTACTGATTTTTAAGTCTATGTCATCCCCGCCCCCCCAACTGGGGCTTGAATTCAGGCCTTTGAGCTTGCCAGGCAAGCACTTATTCAACTGAATTATCTCCCGGGCCCTGAATCTATGTATTTTCAGATAAATTAATTGGTATGAAGGAATGATGATTAAGCTTTATTTATGACAAAACATCAGACATTTTTTTATATTTCCATGTGTACCAAAATTTATCCCAAAAGCATGGACCAAACACACTAATTCCCATGAGTCTTTTCTCTTGTGGCAAGCTAAGTATTGTCTGTCCCGAATTTTGGAAATTGAACTTTTCTTGAGATTTCTAAAGAAATGCTGTGGAATATACAGCTGAACCAGTGAGATCATCTCTAGTGAAGAGTGCTGTGACAGCATGCAAAGTAGATGGTGCATTTGGTAGGGCCTGTGAATGGCAGCTCTAAGACCTCACTTCTTGGCGCAAGCATTTGGGTCCCTGCAGGGCTGAGTGCTCTGTTTTGGGAGTGGATCACGCTGCAGATTTTGAAAGTGAGTGCTGTTATTCCTGCCTCTTTTAAAATATATCCCTCTGACCTTTCAGTTCCTTCTGCCTTCTCCATGGCTATCACAACCTAACTTGGATGAAAGTGTGTAGGTTAATAATAACACTGTTGGAGCCGGGAAGTGGCTCAGTAGAATAAGCGCTTGCCTGGCAAACTCCAAGGCCTGATTTCAGTCCCTGGTTCCGGGGGGGAAAAATAATAATAATAATAATAACACTATTTTAGCTGTTTTCTTTTCCCTCTCCCCAAACTAATTTTAAACGTTTTTGTCCCAGGGTTTATATAAGCCTCTTGATAAAGTTGATAAAAGCTGTACAACTAAATATTTATAAAAGTTTTTGGGAAAATAAGTCTATTTTTGGGTTTCTACTTTGTAATATTTATAAAGTGGTTTGAGGAGGAAAATACCTAGTGGATGCTAAAAGCAAATATTGGCCAATATTAATAATACTGTTATAGCTGCAGTATGTCCATTGATTTATAGCTAAAAGAAATTTCTTACTGTATCACAGCTGTTTTTTCATTAACTGGAATATTGTTAGATGGTGGGACAGTACCTTTGTGAAATCATCAAATTACTGGGATTCCTTTTTTTGAGATGACATTTTCAGTTTTTTTTTTTTTATATTTTTAATCAGAGCCTTTCATTGGATCAGCTGTTGAGATTAAATTAAAATCTTGAAGGGGTTGGGGAGTTGGTACAGTAGAATAAGCACTTCTCTGGCAAGCACAAGGGCCTGAGTTCAATCCCCAGTTCCACAAAAAATAAAATTAAAATTTTGAGCTCATCTTTTCAGCAGGTATGCAGAAAATCAAGGTGTGTGAATTTGTGTGATTTGTAAAAGATAAACTTTTTGGTGGCTCTTGCATTTTTTAGGTGGCAAAAATTAAGTTTCCCCTCACTTTTTTTTTTTGCAGTACTGGCAGTTGAACTTGTGCTTCTGAGGCAGACGTTTATGCCACTAAACTATCTCCCCAGCCCTTTTCTCTTGAAATTTACAAAATGAGGGTGCTTCTTTGGCTTTTGCTGGAAAATCATTTTATGAGCGCGCCCCAGGGGTGGGGCTGGTGCAGCATGCCAGACGTGGGAACTCTTGGCCCCTGTGCTTGCCGAAGCAGGCAGTTGTGTTATGGTATTTAAATAGCAGTGACTTTACTCTTGAGCTCAGCAAGGTTATGAGGCCGAGACAGGAGGTGAATCTAATATGCGGTGATGTTCTCTCGGTTAAATCTCCTTGCGCTAGAGTTTGCTGTTCTTCTGAGTGCTGGAGATTACTGGTCCTCTCCTGGCATCCATTTCTTCAGATTCTGAGTCGGCTTGGGAGCTTGGGAAATCTTTTAATATTAACAGCAGTGATAACAAGGGCAAATCAGTGGTTCCTGTGAGATATAAATGGTTTTGTGTATAATAATCCACTTATTTGTAATGAATTAATTTTTAGACTAATATAGCTAAAATTTGTTTATTTTTTATTTTGGCAGAACCAGGGATTGAACTCAGGCCCTTCCTCTTGCCAGGGTAGAGCTTATTCCACTGAGCCTGGCCCCTAACTATGGATTTAAAATAAACTTTTCCCTGTTCTTCACATCCTAGTAGTTCCAAAGTACTCTACCAGTATTTCTTTTGCAAATCCAAATGTTTATTATTCTCTTTATATAATCTGTACCTTGCCTCTCCTACTTAACTATGTAACTTGATGGATTTCCCACATCTATACTTAGTTCTACTCTTTCTCCCTCTGCTCTCTTTATCTTGCTCTCTCTCTCTTTGTCTCTCTGCTCTCTCCATCTCTCTGTTTCTTTCTGTGTTCTCTGGTGCCAGGATCTTGCTGTGTAGACCAGGCTCTCTTCAAACTCATGACGATCCTCCTACCTCAGCCTCCCCTCCTGAGTTCTGGGATTAAAGGCATGGGCCACACTACCTGGTTTTTTATTGTTTATTTATTATTTCGGCCAGCTCAGCCTGCCCTGAGGGCGTGGCTGGCATGTCCTGTGCTGGGGTCCGAACCTGTGCCTGCCTAAGCAGGCACTTACGATTTTTAATACAGCTATTCTGACCGGATCCTGTTAGTGAACTCTTTATTTTTATTTATTTAATTTTTGTTGGAACCAGGGATTGAACTCTAGCAAATGCTTGTTCTACTGAGACATCTCCTCAGTCCCCTGTTAGTGAACTCTTGGTGTTAGAAATAATACTACAGCATCAGCTATTCTGCTTCTAGTTGTCTTCCTATAAGAGATCAAGACATATTACATTATCTTGAAACATTGAAATGTTTTTACCCCTCTTTATGGCAGCACAATTCATAATAGCTAAATCTTGGAAACAGCCTATACGCCCATCAGCTGATGAATGGATTAAAAAAAAGTAGTACATGCAGTGCAGTACTGTTCTAACAAAAGCAAACGATAGAGTCTGCATGTTGAGACTGTGATGTGAAATAAATCACAGTATCTCATGATTTCTCTTTTCTGATAAATACCAAGCATAGATAAAGAGCAAAATGGCAGATAGATACAAGAAGTAGGAGACAGGTCTTCCTTAAGTGGAAGGGGTTGGAGCCAGGCTTGGTGGTATGTTCCTGTAATCCCAGCACTTGGGAGGTGAGGCAGGAAGATTTCTGCAAGTTGGAACTAGCTTGGGCTACATAGTAAGTCCAAGGTCAGCCTGAACTACAGGATGTGATTCTGCCTTACAAAAACCAAAAAAGAAAATGGGTGCTTAAGAGTTAAGCTGTGTGTGTACCAACTCCTGACAAAGAACATAAGCATGTACTGCAAACAGGTACTAACAAAAAATTTTTGAAAAGAAATACATACAGTGGCAAATATTCAGTTAAATGTTTTTTAATCCAGTTACTCTCAGCAGTCTCAGGATATTCTCTAGGCCTTGGGTGTCCTGCAGTGGACAAGTTCCGGCTGTGCCCAGGAGAAACTTGGAGGAACTAAAGCCACAGCAAAAGGCTAGCAGGCAGATGAGTTAGACTGACAGCCCCTTGGGGGAGGCACTGAGCTGACATTCTTATGTGGGGTGGGGATGGCGGTGGGCTAGGCAGACTCACAAGGCTGGCTGGGGATGTGTAGAGCAGGCTTGTACTAGCCATGCCAAGCGTTCTGGGTAAGAGCCACTGGGAGATTCTGTGAGACTGAGAACCATGCCCTGGACCAGTGGTGCAAACCTATGGCTTGGAGCTGCAACCAGGTGGTCTGAAAGGTTTGTTGTCACTGCTCTAGGCAGGGCCTGGCAAACAAGTGTCTGCTTAAAAACAAAGGAGCAGTTATCCTCCTTAGTGTCAAGGGAAATAGCAAATGTGTGAAGTGAAGCCAGCTAGCTGATCAGGTAGCAGACTGGTGGATGTCAAACACTCTGGGTGGGGTGAGATGGGGTGCCATGCTGCAGGGCGTGGGCACTGTGCAGCTCCTTCAGCTTTGCCTGCTAACACTATTTCCATGCTGTGTATGCCTAGTACTTCCTGTGCTAGAGAGGTATCCTTTTGCATGGGTCAGCAGGCAGTAACTGAAACTCAAGATCCTTTTTCATTTCAGCTCTTCCGGGACTTGGAGATTTCTTCTGCTGTGTAGGTCAGCCCCCTTCTCTGATTGGTCTTGGCTCTCAACCCCTCTCTAGTCTGCTTTGTTGACCCAGTTGTCTTATGGTTGAATTTACAGGCCTCTCAACCTTCTGGTTGCTTTAAGAATGTTTGGGTTTATTTTGACTTTTCATTCCTAGAAAATACAGTGTCCGTGTCTCATTTCCATGTGGAGTGCTTGGCAAAGCAGTTCTTTGTACTGCAGCAGGTAGCCAGCTGCCTGAGGTCTGGGCAGTGGCAAAACCTGGTGGGCACCGGGGTCCTCATTCAGCATTCCAGGCAAGTTGCCGTGGCAGCCAAGAGAAGAGCTGCTTTTTCTGAGCTAAAGCCTCAGTATTGGGGTTTAATTGCATATTGATACTCCGTTATAAAGATGTGAGTTGAGGTTACAGTTCGGGTTCTCAGTCTCTAAAAGGCTTGCATCACACCTCTAGGGAGTGAGAGGGCAGGCATTGTGGAGGTCTGGACTTCTTTCCTCTTGTATCCTGATGTTCTTTCCCTTGCTCGCTCAGTTGTTGCTGGCCTTTCATATTTTGGTCCTGCCTACTGTGAGAGTAATTTTGATCAATACATTTATGTAGACAAGACTAACAGTGCATATGGTACAGGGTTTCGCAGCTCAGACTCATAGTGGTCCTCCTGTCTCATCTTATCCAGTGCTGGGATTACAGGCATCCACCACCACACTCAGTTTCAGGGGCCAGCAGAGCACAGGGCCAGCATGGCATGTGATATTGGGGATCAAACCCAGGTCCTCACACTTGTCAGGCAGGCATGTACACCACTGAGCTATCTTTTTTTTCCCCCGGAACCGGAGATTGAACTCAGACCCTTGCACTTGCTAGGGAAGCACTTATTCCACTGAGCCATCTCCTTGGCCCCACTGAGCTATCTTTCTGGCTCTTAGTGGCTTTTTTTCTCTTGTAATTTACTTAAGATTTTCTCCTAATCTATATATTTGCATTTTATTTTGGGGCAGTTGGAAGTTTTTGAGTTCATCATTAGAATAAATGATTAAAATATTCAGAGTAAATTACATTTTTGCAGCTGTGATTACAAAGTATGTTCCAAGGTTCATATCTTTATTGCTGATATTTTTTCCTTTCCTCTAAGGTAACATAATATGATAATTTTTCCCCCTCTTTTTTTTTTTAGTGGAGAAACAAGACTTAACAAGGAGAAAGTACTTCAAGGTTAGTATGACCTGACTGCCACGTTATTCTCCAGTCTGGTGTTACTGTGTGGTGAGTGCTCAGGAGCAGGAGCGTGGACAGGGGCCTGCTTGGTGTTCTGGTCGAGGTGTCCTGGGGCAGGGTTATAGTCCTGTCCCCATGGGCTATGAGGAAGGAGTGCTTGTGACAGAGGCGAGCACTCTGAACTGCACTCTGGAAAGAGCGTGTCTTGTACTTGTTCATGCCTGTGCGCACCATGCCGGCTTGGCAGATTCAGGAGCTTTATCAGTCTCAGTGTCTTACATTGTGATAGTCTAGATTGATTGATTGATTGATTGATTTTATTTTTTTTTTTTGTCTTTTTGAGACAGGGTCTCCCTATGCAGTTCAGGCTGGCGTTAAGCTCACGTTGTAGCTCAGGCTGGTCTCGAAGTCATAACAATTCTCCTACCTCAGCCTCCTGAGTGCTGGGATTACAGGCATGTGCCACCATGCCCACTTGATAGTCTAGATTTAAAATGATTTCATGAACAGAAGGAAAAGCTTACTGGCCATTAGTAGCATTTTTGTCTTTTTTAATGTATTTAGCACAGGGTCTCACTGCTTAGATCAGACTTGTAGTGATCCTCCTGTTTTCAGCCTCACCAGTGCTGGGATTACAGGTACACCATGCTCAAGTCTCAGTTTACCATCTCAGCGTGCTCTGGGGAGTGGGGCTGGCACAACAAGCTGGGGATCAAGCCCCGGCTGCTGCGCTCTGCCTAAGGTGCTGTGGTCCGCTGAGCCATCTGGCTGGCCATAGCAGCATTTTTTTTCTAACATAGTTATTTAATTTGAGTGGCCACAGAGAAGAGGTTCAGAGTGCTCCCACCCTGGCCCGACTGTCTCCCTGCCTGCCTTGTCTGTTGATATGCACCTGTGCTTGCCCTGGGAGCCAGCTGGTCTGGCTTTTTAAGAATAGCTTCAGTGAGCTTCCAGCTGGGATGCTATTCTTATGCTGCGATTAGTTTAGTTTTATTGTTTACGTAGGGATTTGTGTTCCCAGTGCGCCTGCTTCCCTTTGCTTTCCAGTCACCGGAGGCCACCCAGCCTCTCTTTACATTCAGGTCCCTGCCTACCTGGTCTATCAGGGTTTTTCTTATTTCATTAGAAGATGACCATGAAATAAGATTATGTGCTTTTGTGTTTGCATTCTTTTTTTAAAAAAAAAGTAGGAAAATTTATTGGGGAAATAGAATGGGAAAGAATAGCTCCTGAGAGACAGGAGAGGTCCGAGTGGCTTACCCCACATTCATTTGTAAGTTTGTTTTTTATTCATTTTCTGACTTTGTAAGTTGCTTAGTCCCCCCCCCCCCCCCCC
>PVKA01047397.1:0-14332 GCA_004027165.1 Ctenomys sociabilis | reverse complement strand
AGAAAGGTATATCATCTGGCTGATATAATGTATAATGTTGGATTGACATGTATATCTCATCACAAGTCACTGGAATACAAGTAAAAGAAAGTCAGATGTTTGAAACTAAAAGTTTCTCATCCTAAACAACTTTAGCCTGGGAGTCACCAATCCATATGATAAGAAGTTTTGTATCTTTGAAGGCCTTTGTCCTTGAAAACATAAATACATCATTTACTATACTGTGAAATTAGCAATAACTAGTATCACAGCCATATAGAAATCCTTACATGTTTGCATTTTATTCTCAAGGCAAATTTTAAACTTCTTTAACAGGTTTTACAGGGTATAACTATACTGACAAGAATTAAGCACAGGGCTGGAGAGATAGTTCAGCAGTGTAAGCGACTGCCTGGCAAGCACAAGGTCCCAAGTTCAATCTATAGTACCGCATGCCATGTCAACCCAGGAACTCCAGGTGCACTGAGCCAGCCCTGAAACCAGGCATGGTGGTACATACCTGTAATCCAGTGCTGGGGTGGTATATACCTATAATCCCAGTGCTGGGGAGGCTGAGACAGAAGGATCACTATGAGTCCAAGCTATGTAGTGTAAACCTGTACCAAATTCATAAAAATGAATAAATAAATAAATCTGCATAATTCTCAGCTGGGTGTGGTGGTGTGTGCCTGTGATCCCAACACTCAGGGTCAAGAGGAGTGCTGTCAATTCGAGGCCAGCCTGGGCTACATAATGAGCTTAAGGCCTGCTTGTACTGCATAGTAAGATCACCAGCCCAAACTGTGTAGCAAGACCCTGTATCAAAAGAATAGAAAAAAAAGGAGTTAAGAACATCTTTAAGGATCATACAGAGCATGAGAGTGAGAACACCCGGGCCTCCAGATCCTGAAGCGACCCAGAGCACACACCCACCTGGCCTGTGAGTGAGACTGCCCAGGCCTCCAGTCCTGAATAGGCCCAGAGTGCAGGCCCAGTGTGGAACCCTTCAGCAGAACTCCCTGCAAAGAGGCTAGAGGCAAGACCCACCCAGCTGATTCAGGAGTAGAACATCTTGCCAGTGTGACACAAAGGGTTCACCTGCAAGGCTGCAGCAGGAAGAAGTGGAGCACAGCAGCCAGACCCAAGCCACACCCACCTAGAGGAGTCTGAACTTCATAGATCTGGACCTGGTGCTAAGGTAGTAACTCTATCTAAACTTCACACTAAAGGTCAGAAGTCAGTGGTATGCAAATTGACAAAGAGAAGAAAGAAAAAGCAGTCTCAAGCCCCAAATCCACCCAGTACAAATGCAGAAGACACTAGCATGGAGGAAATTGGAAATCACACACCTGAAATCTCTGAAATAATAGTGTTGGAATATAGAAACAACTGCAGAAAGGTATAGAAAAGATCAGATCAGAAATAATTTCTGAAATGAAAAAGTAGTGATAACTATAATCAAAGAACTACTAAGTTCTTCTAAAAAATACACTGATAAAAAATAGAACAGAATATAAAAATGATAAAACCCCTGAATAAGCAATACAGGAAAGAAATAGAATGTATGAACCAGATTCAAAGTGACATTCAGGAAATTAAAATCTCAATCACAAGCTGGCAAATCCGTTTGACTGAAATTGAAAATAGACTTTCTGACTTTAAAAACACCATTGCAACTAGTGAAACAGTAAGCAAAGATCTCTTAAAAACAACTAGGATGCAGGAGAAAATAATTCAACACCTGCAAGATGCTAAAAAGATGAACAATGTGAGACTAATAGGCATCAATGAGAAGGAAGGAGTCAATACAAATGATATAAAAAGAATATGGGTAGAAGTAATAGCAGAAAACTTCCCAAATATGGGGCAACAATCTGACATTCAGACTCCAAATAACATCACCCCAATGAAAACCACTCCCAGACATAATAATCAAGATCCCAGAAATTCAGCACAGAAACAGTATACTAAAAGCCGCTAAAGAAAAGAAACAGATTGCATTTAAAGGAAAACCCATCAGAATAATGGCAGATTTCTCTTCACAAACCATCAAGGCAAGAAGAGCATGGAGCAAAGTACTTCAAGTCTTGCAAGAAAACAAATTCCCACCCAGACTGATATACTCTGCAAAACTCTCTTTAATGGAGAAGTGAAATACTTCCATGACAAAGAACATCTAAAGAATTTCATGATGACAAAGCCAAGCCTACACAGACTACTAAATGATGTTCTAGAGAAGGAGCACAATGATCACAACCCCAGGAATGAGAATGGAAAGAACCCACCAAATAGGGCAAACAATTAAACACAGGAGAATAAGAGGTATACAGCAGTAATCTTTCAATTATTCTTTCATGTACCACAGCAAAATATTTCCATCAGCACACTCTAATGGACTTCTCTTCCACCCTATGGGTCATGATTCCATATCTACAGGGTGGATTTCAAGGAAATAGCGGTAGCTCAGTCCCACAAGTGACACCTGGTCACCAGTAAGTATCATGGTCATTATCCATGTCCACAGCACACTAGAACTTTTTTATTTTTTCTTTTTTTTTTTTTTTTTTTTTTTTTTTTTGAGACAGGGTCTCACTATGCAGTTCAGGCTGGCCTTAAGCTCACTTGGTAGCTCAGGCTGGTCTCGAACTCACAACAATCCTCCTGCCTCAGCCTCCCGAGTGCTGGGATTACAGGCATACGCCACCACGCCCGGCCACACTAGAACTTTGTGTGATATCTTATCCCTAAACTCTCAGAAGTGATGGCCATTTATTTGTCATTCCAGTATTTATCTTATGTTTTCTTAGTGCTTCTTTACTACCATGAAAACTTTTTCCTAGTTCAATTGTTTTGAAACATTTAATTTTCAATTAATTACTATTTAATTTTATGAATAATGCTGTCTTAATTTTTATTTTAAGATTTATACTATATCTTTGAATTACAATTTATCTAAAAGATATCATATGATATCTTCTCCTAGTATTAGAAACTTCAAATTTTCTGTTGACTTTATATTACTTCTCCCTTGTCCTTTAAATACACATATATATGAAAAAATATATATACATGTATAACCCAACATAAGATTGGTACTATTTCATGGAAATCTTCAGTGACCTTTTAGAAAAGCATTCATCTAATATATTTTACATAGTCTTGCATAACTATCACTTTGAGAGCTCTTTATTATTCATCCAGGAGCATACAGCAACTTCTCTTGCCTTTTGAATTATGCTCTTTGTTATTTCCTATGTGCTACATCTAGAGGCATTAAAATATTTCAAGTTTATATAACTAGAAAATATTTTACTTGTAGTTTTCAAAGGTATGTTTGCTAAGTGTAAAATTCAAAAAGGATAGATTTTTTTTTTCTTTTAGTCCTTTAATTATTTCTAGCTTCTTACTCACTTGGTCCTTTTTTTCCTTTCTACTGTGGAATAAGATGCTATTTAATTTTGTTCTTCCATAGCTAATATTTTTTATGTATATGCTTTAACCATTTTTTCTTTATAATAAGTTTTGGACAATTTCATTTTTGTGTATCTTGGTGTGATTTTATTTAAATTTCTTGTGCAAAGGTTCATTTTTCTTGGATGTGGTATTATAAGTTGAACTAAATTCAGAAATTTTAAATCTTTAAAAAATAAATAAACATTATTTCCCTTTTCAAAAAAAAGTATCTTACAAATATAAGAAACAGCTTTAATGACCACAACCAGACTTATTGGGCAGTATACAAGTGTATCTCATTTATACAATAACAAAATGTTTATTTAATCAAAGCCAATAAATGGAGATTAAGTTTTAAATGCAGATTTAAATAAATGCCAAAGTTGAACATTTATATAAAGCCTAGATGTATACTGCAGAAAAGAGAAACGCCTGTTAGTTACTTTGTATTAAACTTACATAGTTTCAACTCTGCAAACTTAACTTTAAAGCTTAGATTCATAGTTTGTTTTTAGATGTATAGATCCATGTATTGACAAATATGTTATGAATAGTTGTTTATTTACCTAATCATAAAAAGATTATTGAAAACATTTTATAGGTTAACATTTAAGTATTTATAACTCTTAAAGCTTACTTTTTAGTAACTAAAAGCCTAACCCAAGAAGCTATTTTAGTAAAACATACAAACTTTATTGGTTTTGTAAAGTCAACCAAGAGCATCTTAATCTTTTTTAAAACCCATATTATTTTAGACATAGCAACTTTAACCTTTTAATTATAGCCAATTTGAATGTATTATAGTAAGCGCCAGAGAGGTGGCTCAGTAGAATAAGCACTTGCATCGCAAGCACAAGGGCCTGAGTTCAATCTCTAGTTCTGCCAAATAAATAAATGTATTATAGTAACAACTTATTTAATAATCTCTCTTAGGTTGTGCCACCATAGAACATGAAAAGAAAAGCAGAGAATTCCCATCACTAGAACCACAGAGAGGAATTTTATCCAGCAGTACCAAGCCTGAGGGGTCCACACTTAGTTATCTTAGCAATTACTTCTGATGACTCATCATAACAACTCTTCATATTATCTCTGACCAAAAAAACCCCTTAACTGTGAAAATGTCTGGCAGCTATGTCCACTATCTGTTCACATCTACAAATGTTCATAATGCAAGGTTCTTTTGTATCTGTGAAAGTTTACATCTCAAATGTTGTATGTCAGGGACTTACTGTAAACCATTATTTTAGAAGATCATTGAACTGATGTGTATCACATGGACCAATGTCGGAGGAAGACTGAGAATAAAGAGAATAGTACAGTGTATTTATTCACTGTTTGGTCAGTCACCAGTAAATATTAACTATGTGCCTACCTGAATCACATGGGATCTGGGGCAACTGAGATTCTGTATTTCCAACAGGCTCCCAGTTGGCAACAAGCTTCTGGCCCAGAAAATAGCAAGTATATAGTGAAGTCAGACATATATATATATATATATATATATATATATATATATATATATATATATTCATTATATATATAATGAATTTTAATTCAACCACCATTGAAAACATAAAGTTGAAATAGATATATATCATCAAAGAATTAAATATTAAATCAGAAACACTTAACCTACTGGAAGAGAAAAAGAGTTAAAGCTCTTTTTGAAGTCATAGGTGTAAATAAGGATTTTCTGAATAAAACCCCAGTTGCACAGGAAATAGTCCTGAGAATCAACTAATGGGATCAAATTTAAAAAACTTCAGAACAGAAAAAAAACAAAAGTGTAAAGACAAACTACAGAATGGTAAAAATGTTTTGCCAGCAATCCCTCAGACAGGGTATTCACATCTACATTGTTGAGCAAATTCAAAGAAATTAGACCCCCCCACAAAATAAAAGACCCAATTGAAAAATTGGCAAGGTGAAATGAATATAGACTTTATAGAAGTACAAATGACTAATACATGAAGAAATCTCAACATTGCTGGTCATCAAAGAAATGTAAATTAAAATAAGATTAAGAGCTGGGGAGATAGCTCAGTGAAATAAGTGCCTGAGTTCAAGCCCTAGTACTGAAAAAAAAAAAAAAAAAAAAAAAACAATAAAACAAGACTGAGATTCCATCTTACTCCAGAAAGAATGGCTATCATCAAGAAATGAAATAATAACAAATTCTGGAGAGACTGCAGAAAAGGAGCCCTTCTGCAGTATTTGTAGGACTATAACTAGGATAACTACTATGGAAATCAGTGTGGAGATTCGTCAAAAAACTGAAACTAGAAATTTCATTTGGCCTGGCTATATACCTTCGAGGTATCTTCCTACAAGAGTTTAAAGACATCATGTGACAGTGATATATGTATACCCATGTTTGTAGTAACATAATTCATAATATCTAAAACTTCTAGTATGTCTATCAGCAAACAAATGGATAAAGAAAATACAATACTTACACAGAGTGGAACACTGCCCTGCCAAGAAAAAAATGGTAAATTTGTAGGAAAATGGATGCATCTTGAGACCACAGTGTTAAGCGAAATGTATCAGACACACAAGCTTAATTATCACATGTTTTCTCTTACATGAGAAATCTAAAGTAAAAATGAACAAAATAAAGCATAGATAATAAAAAGGAGGCAGATAGATATTTCACATTGGGGAAAAGGATAGATGAATGGATCAGTAAATGGATGGATGAGGGAGAATAGCAATAGGGGATAATAAAAGGGAATTAGGCTGTGCTTCACACATGAACTAACTCCACACAAGATTGTAAATATTTTTTTTTTCTGCCAACAAGTACAAAATAAAGAAAAATGCAAGTGGAAGGGCCAGGAGATAGCTCCACAGGATAAGTGCCTTTGAGGTAAGCGCAAGGTCCTGAGTTTGATCCCCAGTACCAAAAAAATAATTTTTATTTGCAAGGGGATCAACAGATCATATACTAGAAATGTAAACATTATGCCCTGCACAGATGTACTAATAAAATGGGGGGGGGGGTGAATGGCAGGGTGGGGGCTGCATAATGCTGCTCCACTGGAACATGCAGCTACCAGGATAATAAACTGTTAGCACCAGTAAAAAATTTTAAAAGTGGAGCTTAAAATAAAGGAAGGAAGATGGTTTATTTGGGTAAGGGGCAGAGAAATAGCTGTTTTGAAGATGTAGGGGGCATCAGAAATGCAATATCCCTGAGCCCAGAAGTTGTCACAGTCTGACTGCCTCTCTGGCTGTCTTTGACTTTAGCCTGGGCAACTCTGTCCACATTCTCCTGGCATTTAATTCCTTCCCATCTTTTGTGATGGGTAAAGGGTGAAGCAGAGAGGCTTATAAAAAGGTTGCTTGATTTAATGATTAAGTAAAGAGGGCACATGTATCTGCTTAGTAAAGTAATGGGACTACATAAAAGTCATTAGGTGACTCCCTCTTGTCACCTCAGCATTTTTTCAGAAGTGGGTGATGAAAGCTGGTTGCCCTTGTCTTTTATGTGTCTGGCTTCCTCTTGATTCTCAATTTTCTCTTAAGTTCTTGTGATAATTGCATTACCTGGCAATTTTCTGAGTCTGATTTCTCTCTCCTTTTTTACCTTTGTAATTATTCTAACTGTAGAGTCTTAACTGTAGAGGATACAGTTGCTTTTCAGTAAGATTCTTTTTTAATTTTTAAGAAAGCTTAAATAAGGCTTTTGTCTTACTCTTCCCTGCCTAGGAGTCCCCCTCCCTACATTTAGATCCTGCCCCTGAGGAATTATAGACTAGCACTAAAAAGTGTTTTAGAAAGTTCCAGTATTCATTTCCTATTTGGAAGTGAATTTTTTAAATATTCAAGTAGGAGAATCTGTGATGGCTATTTCATAGAGCAGAACAAAGTCAGCTTGATCCATCTTCATCTGGATAACAATGCCTTGTTGAGATGGTATGTGTGTGCACTCTGTACTGCAATTTGATAATACTCTCTAGCAGCATACTGTTTCTGTATCTCTGCTCTGTTTGCATCCTGTCCCTTCTTAGCTTTTGAAGCTCTTTTTAAGTGTCTCCATAGCTTACCATTTTGCTCTTCAAATTCCTTTTGCCAGTGATTCCCAGATCCATAGCACTTTGCAGCAATGGATTACATAGCTCTGGTATCTTTTCCTATACTATCTTCTTTTTCCATGGAAGCTAGAAACTTCTGTCATACAACTATCCAGAAAAGTCTCACTGGAATCTCTTCAAAGTAAGCCCAAAAACTACAGGCAGCCAAGATAATAATAATAATAATAATCAAAAAAAACTTTGTACAGGAAGAAAAATATGGCACCAAAAAGAGAGTTACATTAGTAACTGAGTAGAATCCTCAAAAAACATAATGTGTAACAGCTTTATGACTGGTGTGATTCACTTTTACTTCTAAAAAAAGGATCTTGAGGAGGAAAAGGATGGAAAATTCAAATAGATTTATGAGTTTTAATTTTAAAAATTGAGGAACTGCTCTTTCAGAGAACTTCACACATTTATCTCTTGAATTTGACAAGTAATCATGATCCAAACACACAGAATCCACATGGAGAACTGTAAAGTGAAGTTCAACATTAATTGAGTTTGTGTCATTCCTACAGCTGATTTTAAATATTGAATTGTTTGTACTTCTCCTCAACTTTAAGACAGCTCAGTAATAGATGTTCCAGAAAAACTGATGGGCTGGGAAATTCCTGTAGTTAGGGAAAGGGTTCCCCCTTCTGGAAAACTGCCATCACAGAAGCCTGTCCCACTCAAAACACTTGCTTGGCTCTTTCAAAAGATTTTCTGGATTTGAATCACTTGTTTTTGGTGCTGCCAACTTGAGAAGCTGCGTCCTCACAGTAAAACATGAAGTAGAAGATTAACAAGTACTGAGATAGCAAACTGGGTCCTGATAAAACTGGCACACTAAGCAGAGATTATTGAGATAGATTTAACAGTGCAGTGATTACTTGGGCAAAACCCAGTGCCTTACAACTTCCAATTCTTGACTCATATATATTCTAATTTCTTAGTGCTAACCTAATATTCTTAAGATAGAAATTTTCTAAGTATCAAAAAAAGAAATTTTCTAAATATCAAAGAGAATTTAGATTTGAATTTAGTCAGTGGCTATCAACTGCATCCTTTCTTATGAAATGTTTCCTGCTTAAAAAGCAAAATTTTAATTTTTAAATCACCACAGTAGACTTATTTTCTGGCCATTTGTCAGCAAAGCTTTATCATTATCTATTAATTAACAAAGAATATTCTTCCTACCTTAGTGCCATATGCTTAACAAAATATTCTACTCTTAATCAGGGACTTACGTTGGCAATTACAGCTGCCTTCATTAATCCTGAAGAGTATTACAGTTGATGTTTCTGTTTCTTCCAATAAAAACCCCAAGGTATTACTACACTTATTTTCCTACCATCACCTTATCAATAGTCTTATCTTCCAGCAAGCCTTTCCTAATGGTCCCAACCCAATTCTAATCGTTCTGTCCCACCATTTATATAATTTCTCCTTATGTATGTTTTAAATATTTGAATTTGTTGATGACATTATAATCATTTATTTCACTCATTTTCTTAATGTTTTTCAAGCTTTGCCTATGCTTGCTTGCTTATTTATAGGCTGGCACCATATTCTTCATATGACTCCATAGTGCCAGAATATCTAGCAGTACTAAAGAAGGGAAAAATGATGGCTGTATAATATGTAGTTTTGTTTCATGCATGAAGCAAAGACCCAAAAATATTTGTATTTGAGGAATTTGTACTTGAGAAGAAATAAGTTTATATCCCATGTTAGTTTTGTAACCTTGGTATGATTAACTGCCACTCTTCCTTAATTTACAAATACTAGAACTTTTTCTCATGATCCAAATGTCATCTTTGCTCATCTTAAAGTGATACAGCTTGTAGATGGTATAACAGATGAAGTAGAAGACTAATTAGCAGCTATTGTTCATCTGTGTGTTTATATTAAATATTTTAAAATAAAAATGTATTTGCATTGTGAATATTCTGTGTGAAATTTATAAATCCTAAACTTGGGTAAAGTATCTGTCTTGGTTTTAAATTTTGCAGCAGTCTTCATGGTGAAACAGAATTCTATGCCAGATTCAGTGTTATGGTAGTTTAAAGCAGATGCAAATTTTAAAAACCAGTTTTAACAAAGTAGCCCCCTGTGTAATCACATTTGCTGATTTGCAGAGCAAAAAGATGTGGCACCTTCTAGAAGGTATATTCTCCCTTCATAGAAACTGATTTGTACATTTAGTTTTGAGAAAGTCACACTCATTCTGTTATAGTTTTATTTGGCCATATACTTTCCCTTTCTGTTTTTCTGTATATTAAGTTTATGCTTTTCTGATATGTAATGAAGTTAGCATTCTAGAGAAAGTGTTACTGTTATCAGTAGCCATCTCCCAAGTTTTTTCTTATTATTGTTATTATGTATTTGGTACAGGTTGTCACTATGCAGCTCAGACTCATAGTGATCCTCCCGTTTTCAACTCCCCAGCTCTGGAATTACAGATGTGCACCACCACAACCAGTCTAGGTAGCTGGCTCAGCAGGCCCAGGGGCAGAGCCAGCATGGCATGTGGTTCGGGGGATTGAACCCTGGTCCTTGTGCTTGGCTAAGCAGGCGCTTAGTCCACTGAGTTATCTTGCCAGCCCCCAAGTTATAAATGAACATCATTGCTTTAGGAAGAAAGATTCTTCTATATTTTCATGTAATTCAAATAGTCAGATATCTGTTCTGATATTTGATAAGCTAGAACTCAAAGTTTCCAGGGCATCCTGCCCCCAAACTCTTCCCTTTAGCCCCACACAGAACCAAACCCAAACCTCAACCCTAACCCTGTTTTGTCCCCTGGTCTCGGCTCACTTCCCCATGGGCCCACAAAGAAAACCACAGAAACTCTCCTTTGTTAACATGAAAAGTCCTCCACAGACCAGTAGCCCTGCCAAGATTAGCTCTCCCTCAGCTGTTCCTGCCCGCAAACAGCCTCCCTACAAAACACCTTAAACGCTCTGTGCTTTGCCTTTATTCGCTGCTGTCTTGGTCTACTAAACAGCCAACCCACTTACTCCTGCCTCCAATAAATCTTCTCATGTTAGAATGCCTGGCCGGGTCAGTTGCATGGGTTCATACGTAACAATGTTCAGAAAGTGAGAGGAAGAAGAGTGTAATCTACAAGTTAATATTGCAGTGCTCAGATCAGTTTCTCCCTTCATGCTGCAGTCTATATGTGAAGAAAAATTGTCATTGTTTACATAGCTTTTAATCATTTCCATAGATTCACAATATCTTAGAATTACAAGGAACTTTTGATGTCAGCTCATCTGGTCTTTCACTCAGTGGAAGCATTATTAATAAAATACTTTTTTGCTGGCCCTTGAGTTTTTGTTTTAATTATTTTAATGCAAAAGACACTGCTTTGGCATGACCCATTAGTTCTAATTCTGCCCACTGAACCAGCACTAACTATGTAACTCCCTCTTCTACGTGATGGCCTTTGGCTATTTGAGCATGGTCCTGTTTCACCTTAGTTCCTTCTCAAAGAAAGAACTTATTTTTGCTTATATAAATGTTAAATAGTGTCATCTCTTCCATTTTCAGACAGCATTATTTCCTATAAATTATTACTGTTATAATAACTAAACGCTATTCCCGAAGCTACTGTGCAGAGATTGACATGGAATTCAAGTTCTTTCAGCTGTGTGCTTACATTGTCCCAAGATTTGGAAGGCCATCACCAAACCTAGAGAAGCAAAACCATGTCTTCTGAGATAGTTACATATTGCTGTATGTGCCTTTTATCACAATTTGTTGCCTTTCTCAATTTTTGTCTTTTAACTTTGAATCTCTTGTTTTTTTGTATTACATTTGCCTGATTCCTTTTCCCCCTTCTTGCTACTTTGAGTCTTTCATTTGTTTTTGTCCCTTACAAATAACCTTAAAATGGAATTTGAGTTTAAAACAGAAAGATTAACTTTATAACTTCCTTAATTTACTGTTATGAAATTCTTTTCACTTTGCCAAGAAGTTTTCTGTAAATGACTTCTGTGATTTTTTTCATCTCCTACTTTTTACTATTTCTGTAATTTTATTATGTTTTCCTTTTTATTTTTATTTTTTTAATTTATTTATTTGTATTTTAACTTGAAGAATGAAAAATAGAAGCAAAAACAAAGAGAAAAAATGACAAACATGGTGACATACAACAATACATTACAGGTTTTCAAAATATGGATAGCTAATTTTATATATATATAATTTTATAAATATATATATATAATTTTTTTAAAAAACAGTCCAACACAGTTCAGAAGTCCACAATAGTAATGGGTTATCCACAGAAGTTGTTGACTTGAGCCATTCACAGCTCACTATATTAATATGACTTTACTTTATATACCTCCATTTTTATACTTTTCTGCTGGATGGTTAAGACCGAGTTAAAGCAAGACCTATATAACAACTTTTGTATCAGATAAAGTCAGTCAGGTACCCTCAGGGTTTATCCTGTAACCCTGTACTGCACTTTGTAAATCCCTTGTCAGTGTCAGCCTTGTGGATGAGTCATGCCCATTGCTTAACCAATTTGCTCTCTGTGGAAACCTGAGAGAAAGTTTTCTCTCCCTGTGACTCTCCTTAGGCACACTCTACATCATCGGTCGCATCCCTCTGTGGCCCCATAATCTCCTTGATCAGAAAATGTAGGGCACTATGTTTTCCTTTTTCTATTGCTGCTTAGGTCCTGGTACTATTTTTCTTTCATCCCTTATTTTGAAAGTTATACTGTACCTTCCAGTTCCCCTCCTGTTTTCCTTCCTATTAGTGATATTCAAAATCAAACATAGATTCATTCACTACTATAAAGAAGGTGATAACTATATCCCTTCTACAAAGCATTTCTCCGAAGTACCTCCTGCACCAAAGAGAATTTTAGAATGTTTTTATTCCCTCCATCTCCTCCATCCAACCCTTCAACTTTTAAGTAAAACTTAGGAATATTTTAATTAAATCCTCTAATATGTTCCTTAAGCCTACTATGTTTCCTTTTATTTTAATCTCTGTCACTTCAGGAATTCATATTTATTACATAATTATAACTCCTTAATGTATTTAACTAATATCCACCTAGATTTAGCTGTTTTTAAACTAAATTAAATTAGAGGCCAGAGAGATAGCTCAGTAGAATAAGTGCTTACCTGGGTTCAATCTCTGGTTCTGCCAAAAAATAAAAATAAAATAAAATAAAATAAATTTAGCTGTGTAAAATAAACAAATGTATATAGATGTCTATTTTGTCTTTTTTTTTTTCAGCCAAGATTTCACCATGCAGTTCAGGCTGGCCTTGAATTCACTTTGTAGTCCAGGCTGGCCTCAAACTCACAGCCATCCCCCATACCTCAGCTCCTAAGTAATGGGATTACTAGTGTGTGCTACCACACCCAACTGCATGTGTATTTTACTAGTGTTTTTTTCCATCTTTCCATATCTTCAAGTCTCTATTCTGATTCACTTTTCTAGAACATTATTTGATTTTTTGTTGTTTCCATTTTCACAAATATTATTTGTCCATTCTTACTGGTAAGTAGCATATGACTAGTACAGGACTTGGGGCTTGTATGCCTTTTCTCTCAGAGATATATTTATGTTAGTATATTAGTAATATATTTACTGTTTTCAGCAGGGTGTGGTGGCACAGCCTGTGATCCCGCTACTCAGGAGGCTGAAGCAAGAGGATCACAAGTTTGAGGCCAGTCTGGAAAACTTTGGAAGACCGTGTCTCAAAATAAAATTTAAAAAGGACTAGGGATATACCTTAGTGGTAAGAGTGCTGACCTAACATATGACATATACTGGGTTTAAATCCCAATAACAAAATAATTACTGTTTTCTAGTTTGGGGTACTATAAGTAAAAAGTCCAAGGTTAGTATCAACTTTCCTTCATTAGTAACCAATTTTTCTGACTGGCATCATGTAAGATTTTGAAATTATCCTTGCAAATACAAAATTTTACCAGTACTTGCTTAGTTTTATGTTTTTCACCAATTTTTCCTGGACTCAATAAGTCTTTCCAGTCTCTAAGTCCAGCACTTTGCAAATGAGGGAAATTTTTCTACTCTCACCGATTTATTCTTTTTTCTTCTTATAGAATTCCCACTGGCTTCATGTTAGTCTCTTGTTTTGCCTCCCAGATTTCTTATATTGCATGGCTTCCTTTGTTTTGCAGTTTTATTCATTCCTTGGAGACATTTTTACCTCTTCACCTTCCAGGATGCTAATTGAAATTTCAATAGAGTATACTCACATTTATCTGCGCCACTTTGAAAGTTTGAAAATCATGGGGCTCTTTAGAACACAATTTTAATATTATAATTAAATATCCATTAGTGATTTATGTGTTGTCAGTATTGCTGTTATTGCTTAAGCCCTCTCTCAAAAAATAAACAAAAACTTATCCTTCTTATACTTTTATTTCACTAGGAACCATCCTAAATACTATATTTATTCTTCCAACATCTAGTTTCTGGTTGCTTATATCTCTGGTGTTTAGTTTTACTTGCTGAGAATCCTTTTCACCAAGGCTCAAGAAGTTACCTCACATACTTTGGACCTAATGGGCATGGAACTGTGGTAGAAAAGTACACAAATTGCAAAACACATAAAAGCCTCAACTCCTGGATTGGCAAAGCACTACTGGCAAGTTGTACCAGTCTTCTGTTGAAGGCTTGTTTGTTACCTGGGTTATTTAGTTGTAAAAGCTAGTTTTCCCCAGTTTTACAGAGAGGGCACTTTTTATAATTTAAGTAGACTTCTGGGTCAACTTAAAAGAAGTAACAACAGGGCATGGTGGTGCACACCTATAATCCAAGCACTTGGAAAGCTG
>PVKA01047396.1:0-14363 GCA_004027165.1 Ctenomys sociabilis | reverse complement strand
TTATTTTTTTTTTTTTTTTTTTTTTTTGTCTTTTTGAGACAGGGTCTCACTATGCAGTTCAGGCTGGCCTTAAGCTCACTTTGTAGCTCAGGCTGGTCTCGAACTCATACCAATCCTCCTGCCTCAGCCTCCCGAGTGCTGGGATTACAGGCGTGCGCCACCACGCCCGGCTAATTTATTTCTAAGAGTCCAAAATGTTCCAAAAGCAGTCTTCCTGGTGTAGGCGGAAATCCAGCTTCTTAAGCCTCAAACTCAAATTCGAAGTACTGTGGGTCAAAGTAGTGGATACGGACATAACCATCTTCTCCCACCGCTGCTGTAACTCTTGCCATCAGGATGGAAGGCAACACTGTTAATAGGTCCAAAATGGCCCTTGACTCTTCCAAACTCTTCTTCAAAGGCCAAATGGAAGAACCTGGCCTCAAACTTGCCAATCCTGGTGGAGGCTGTGGTTACATCCATGGCTTCCTGACCGTCACCCAGTACCACATGGTCATAGTTGGGAGAAAGAGCAGCTGAGTTGACATGATGTTCTGTTCGGAAAGTCTTCTGATGTTCCAGGGATGTAGAGTCAAAGAGCTCGGCTGTGTTGTCCTTGGATGCAGTGACAAACATGGTCATGTCCCTGGATAACTGGATGTCATTGATCTGCCGGGAATGCTCCTTAACGTTCACCAATACCTCTCCAGACTTGGCACTATACTGGTTGAGCTCTCCACTCTCATGACCTGCAATGATGCATTCTCCCAGGGGTCCCCACACAGCACTGGTGATCTTGGAGTCGTTGCAAGGGATCTTCATTTATGGCTCATTGTTGTCAATCTGGCTCGGATCCCGCAGGTCAAAGAAGCTCACAAAGCACTGGTAGCCCATCTGCTTGTCCGTGGAAAACATGATGATGTTGCCCCCAAAGTCAAAACCACAGGTCCGGACAGCCAAGTTGGTCTTGAGGAGGGCCAGCTGCTTCCCTGTTTCACAGTCCCAGAGATGACAGCTGTTGTCAGCTGAGCCAGTGAGGACACGCTTGGTGTCCCAGTCAGCGTCCACACACCACACAGCTCCAGTATGGCCCATGTATGTGCCTAGCCTCTCGCCGTTCACAGAGTACCATACATTAACAATAGGGTCTTTGGCCACGGTGAAGAGGTCTCCCCCGCGATAATATTTAATTTGCGTAATGGACCGCTCATGACCCTGCAGCAGTATCAGCTTCATCCCGGCGGTTACGCAGACGCGAGAAGGAGACATTTAATAAATCTTTCACAAAGACTAAAAAGAAAAAAAGAAGACTTGTTGGAATGCCATTGTCTTTCCAGTCCTGGAGGTCAAACCCAGAGATGCTTTCTCACTGAATTACATTCTAGCCTTGCTTTATTTTTTGAGTGGTTTTACTAGATGGCCCGAGTTACCCTCAAGTTTTGAATCCTTCTACTTCAGCCTCCAGAATAGCTAGGACTAAAGGCATTTACCTGGCTTATCCAAGTTCTTGGTGGGACTAGACAGGAATCCAGGCAAAAAAGAAAGAAAAAAGGGGCCGGGGAGATGGCTCAGTAGAACAAGCGCTTGCCCACAAGCGTCAGGGCCTGAGTTCAATCCCTGGTTCCTCCAAAACAAATAAAGAAGAAAGAAGCTCTGTTGTGTACCATAGGTCTGTGGTCTGGTGTCCCCAGACTCATTCTCAACAGACCCTATCTCTATCTCTGACTAGAAAAATAAGGAGTCAGAACAAAAAATCAGTGCAAAGCAAAAATAATTTTATTATAGGTATTATGAGGGGAAGTGGTAAAGAGCCACTCTGGAGGAGTGGTAGGGCCCAGAGCTGGGACATTGCTGAAACTGGGCTGCAGTCCTATTTCAAGGGCAGAGGAAACACTTGACTGATAGGATATCGGGCTTGTTGCTAGGAGTGGTCTTGTGGGCTTGTAGGGGAAATGTGGCTAGGCATGGCAACCTCACTAGGAGGGCATAGGGGCAGAGATCAGAATCACAGATGTGGGCTTCCAACCACAAAACTGCTGAAAACTGCTTGCTGTTCAGAGCAGCCAAATGAAGGCTGCTTGTCCTCCTGCCTCCCTCCCAAAAGAGCCTGTAGCATTATTTCAGCCCTGTCTAGTGGTCTCTCCTGTCCCCACATACCTGGGCAGGCACATTAATTTTGTTTTTTCAATTATCACACAATAGAATTATTTCATTATACTTTAGCATAGGTAGATATGTTCATGTTACCTTTATCACAATCAAAAAGCAACATCATCATCTCATAAAACCCTGTTTATAGTCATATCTTCCCTTATCGCAATACCTAGGAATCACTGATCACTGATATTATTCTTTTTTATGTTGAGACAGGTTTTTGCTGTGCAGTTCAGGCTGGCTCTGTGCTCACTTTTGTAGCCCCCAGGCTGGCCTCAATTTTGCAGTGATCCTTCTGAATGTTGGTATTACAGGCATATGCCACCACACCTGGTTTGAAGCAAGGTCTTGCGCTACAGTTCAGGCTGGGCTTTAATTCATTATATGACCCAGCTGGCCTCAAACAGCAATTCTACTGCCTTAGCCTCCCGAGTGCTGGGGTTATATGTGTGTGTCACCATACCTGGCTTCTACATATGTACTTACATGTATCTACATACATACATCTCACAATAATGAGAATAAGGACCAGTTCACATGTACTAGACAAGTACTGTACCACCAAGGTATACCCCAGCCTTAGGATTTTTTTTTTCTTTCTAGCATTGGGGATTGAAAAACCTAGGATCTTAAAGAACAAAAAACCCCAGGACCTTCCCACTGAGATAAACCTCCAGTCATTTTTAAATTTTGAGACAAGGTCTCCTTGTGGTAGTGCACACCTATAATTCTCACATCCTGGGAAGCAGAAGCAGGAGAGTCAAAAGTTCAAACCCAGCCAGGGTAATTTAGCTACTTAGGAAGTGACCAGGCTGCTGCTCACAGAACAAAGAGATTCTATTAATTGGCTGGGGTGGGTTGGTGTTTGGTAATTCCCATTGGTAAGGGCATGGTCCAGAAATGTGTCCAAAAGGGAGAGAGAAAAAAATAGGGAGAAAAGAAAAGAAAATACAACATCCTGGCTCCAATGGGCAATAGGGAAAATTAACCCTGTCCCTCAGTCTTGGATAACGTTTTAAAAAATGATCAGCCTACCAGACTGACTCGGTGGGCTAGAATCCAGCACTCCACAGTCAAATGATTGTCACCAAAGGTACCCCAAAGGGTAGTCTTTTTTTTTTTTTTCTTTTTTGTCTTTTTGAGACAGGGTCTCACTATGCAATTCAGGCTGGCCTTAAGCTCACTTTGTAGCTAGCTCAGGCTGGTCTCGAACTCACAACAATCCTCCTGCCTCAGCCTCCTGAGTGCTGGGATTACAGGCCTGTGCCACCACGCCCGGCTCAAAGGGTAGTCTTTTTGATAAACAGTACTTGGAAAACTGGGTATCCACATGTAGAAGACTGAAACTTGACTCTCTCTCTGCCTCTCATCCTTTACAAAAATCAGTTCGAGACACATTAAAGACCATAAAGCAGGACATGAAACTCCTGGGGGAAATGGTTAAGGCTTGTGTCTACATCTGGACTGTGCGGCGTGGGGTCAAGGCTGTGTGATTACTGAAGCAGTCCACTGACTGGTTTGGCATAGTTCTGGGTAGGATTAAGGGTGCCTGTCACCAGGGCAAGGAGCCTGCATAAAATATAGAAGATGGAAAGAGAGCTCGTGTTGTGCAGCTTGCTGCTTGATGGCTTTTACCTTCTGCCTGCCATAACCTGTTTCCCTTCTGCTGTGACTGCCCAGGCCGTGAACTGAAACCTCTACAAACTGAGCTACAATAAACTTTGCCTTCTTTAACTTTGCGGATTTCCTGCTTTAACATTTCTGGGTATTTTGTCTCAGCAACAATAAAATCAAACTATGACAGAAACCACAGTAGAAACACTTTGAGATATTGGCATAGGCGATAATTTTCTTCTTTCTTTTATTTTACTGAAGAACAAATAGCAATGAGACAGTTTCAAATCAAATTAGTAGAACAGATTCAATCATTAAAATATTGCATATTGTTTTTCTTAGTGGTTTTTTATTGTACAAGGTGCATACATGATACTGTACCTACTAACACTATTAGAGCAGATGCCTCTAAACAATGAATTAAGAGAATGCAGCCAATTACCTATCTTTTTTATAAAGCTGAATTATAGTACAGTTTCAATAATTAATGCTTTTTACATTGTTATCTTCCTAGTGGTTTTCCATAGCACAAGAAACAGACAGGATATCCTGTCCAAATTATTAGTGCAAATCTTTCTTCTCATAGAATTATGCAAAAGTACTGCATATTTATCCTAACTGTACTGTTTATACAAACAGAGTGGTTCTTCCTTTGTATCCCCACCCCTTTTTTCGTTTAGTCCTGTCAAAGATGGGTGTTCTATTGTCATTCAATTATTATAGGTGCTTGAATTCAGCAAAACATTCCAACACAGTCTAGCAGTTCACAATAATAGTGGGTTATACGAAGAAGTTGTTGAATAGAGCCATTTACAGCTCAGCTTATTATTATGGCCTTATTTTATATACCTTGTTTTTATACTTTTCTACTGGATGGTTAAGACTGAGATAAAACAAGACCCACATAACAATAATGTAACTTTTGTATCTGATGAGGTCAGTCAAGTCCCCTCAGAGTTTATCCTGTAAACCTCTACCTTATTCTGTAGATCCTTTGTCTGTCAGCCATGTGGATGAGTCACAGCCATTTCTTGACCAGTTTGCTCTCTGTGAAGGCCTGAGAGAAAGTTTTCTTTCCTTGTGACTCTCCCTAGGCACACTATAGCTCATTGATCACATTCCTCTGTGGCTCCATAATCTCCTTGATCAGAAAATTTGGAATACAACTGAGTTCCATGATGTTACAGTACAGGTTCTCCTACATCCTGACTCTTCACTGACCTTGAAAGGCCAGGGCCAAAATGTTGGCTGACCTTGCAGCCCTTCCATTCCTCCAATTTTTTTTTTTCATTCCTCCAATTTCTGATCTGCAAACTTAGGTTGCTAACCATCCAGAAGAGAAGCTCATTATTACCCTGCAACATATGCAGTTCAGTTTACCCTAACCAACTGATTAAATTGTTATACATTTGTATTTGTATTTCTTCTTTTGATTTCTTATACTAGGGAGACTATATGATATTTACACAGGTATGTCTGGTTTATTTCACTTATGAGTATATGTTCAAGTGGTATCCACTTAAATATAAATGATTTAACTTTATCATTCTTTATAGCTGAGTAATACTTCATTGTAAGCACTCAGACAAAGGTCTGTAGAATTTATAAAGAACAAAGATACATTAATGCCCTCAAATTTAAAGACCCAATCCAGAAATAGACATCTGAGATGAATACATACTCCTCAGAGGACGAAATTAAAAAAGCAAATAAATATATGAAAAAATGCTCCACATCACTAGCCATCCATGAAATGCAAGTTAAAATAACACTGAGATACCATCTCACTCCAGAAAGAATGGCTACCATAAAGAAATCAACCAACAACAAATGTTGGAGAGGATGTGGGGAAAAGGGAACCCTTCTCCACTGCTGGTGGGAATGTAGACTGGTGCAACCATCGTGGAAATCAGTGTGGAGACTCCTCACAAAAGTAGGACTAGAAATCCCATTCAAACCGGCTATCCCCCTACTGGGAATTTTCCCAGAGGACCTGAAAATATCATATCATAGTGATATATGTGTACCTATGTTTATAGCAGCACAATTTGTGATAGCAACATCTTGGAAACAACCAAGATGCCCGTCACATGAGGAATGTTTGAAAAAGATGTGGTATTTCTATACAATAGAGTATTGAGACCCTGCACCAAAAAAAAAAAAAAAAAAAAAGAAAAAAAAGCAATAATTGAATGACAATAGAACACCCATCTTTGACAGGACTAAACGAAAAAAGGGGTGGAGATACAAAGGAAGAACCACTCTGTTTGTATAAACAGTACAATTAGGATAAATATGCATAATTCTATGAGAAGAAAGATTTGCACTAATAATTTGGACAGGATATCCTGTCTGCTTCTTGTGCTATGGAAAACCACTAGGAAGATAACAATGTAAAAAGCATTAATTATTGAAACTGTACTATAATTCAGCTTTATAAAAAAGATAGGTAATTGGTTACATTCTCTTAATTCATTGTTTAGAGACATCTGCTCTAATAGTGTTTGTAAATACAGTATCATATATTCACCTTGTACAACAAAAAGCCACTACAAAAACAATGTGCAACGTATTAATCGTTGAATCTAGCCTACTAATTTGATTTGAAACTGTCTCATTGCTATTTGTTCTCCAATAAAATAAAAAACAAAACAAAACAAAAAAGAAAATAGAATCCCTCTAAAAAAGAAACTCCTAAAATCCCAAGAAAACTGCAGTATAATACCACCTTTCCTGAGTTAAATTGGTTATTACTATAAATTTTTTTTTCATTACTATAAATTTTTAAAATGTATTTAGTATAGGGTCTATAGGATCTCACTACATAGATCAGACTCATAGTGATCCTCCTGTTTTCAGCCTCCCAAGCTCTGGGATTACAGGCTTGTGCCACCATGCCCAGTCTTGGTCACCATCTCAGCGTGCCTTGGAGATGGGCCTGGCATGACACACTGGGGATGAACCCTGCACCCTGTGCCTGCGTGAGCAGGAGCTTTAGCCTGCTAAGCTATCTGGCTAGCCCTAGTATAAATATTAAAAAACAAACAATTTGACATGGCTGTGGAGAAGGCCGGGTGTGGTGGCACATGCCTGAATCCCATCACTCATGAGGCTCTGGGAGGAGGATCACTGTGAGTTTGAGGTCAGCCTAGACTACACAGTGAGTATTTAAAATATTTGAATACCCTATTTAAAAAAAAAAGAATGTGGAGAGAAAGGAATTATTATATACCATTAATGGAAATATAAATTTAATGGAACCACTATCGAAAAAGGTATGGAGTATCCTCAGGAAACTAAAAAAGAACTACCATAGATCCTGCTAACCTACTCTTGGTTATATAGCCAAAGGAAATCAAGTTATCATGCAAAGGAAATACCTGGACCAGGTGTGCTGGTGCAGTCCTATATTTCTACCACTCTGGGAAGACAAGGTCAGAGGACCACGAACTCAAGCTCATCCCAGGCAATTTACAGATTTAGCAATACCCTGACTCATAAAAGGGGAATGGGATGGGGATTTACCTCAGTGCTAAGGTCCTGGGTTCAAACCTAGAGTGTGTGTGTGTGTGTGTGTGTGTGTGTGTGTGTGTGTGTGTGCGTGAGAGAGAGAGAGAGAGAGAGAGAGAGAAAGAGAGAGAGAGAGAGAGAGAGAGAGAGGGAGAGAGAGACAGAGACAGACACAGACACAGAGAGAGACAGAGACGGAGAGAGACAGAGACTGAGACCAAGGCTGACCGAGTGGCCGACCTGTACTCCCATTATTGCTGCAACCGCATTCACAATAGCTGTGCTGTGGAATCAGCCTATGTGCCCATCAACAGAGGAACAGATTAAGGAAATTTTACATTGTTTAGCCATAAAGAAGAATGAAATCCTGTTACTAGCAACAAAGTGGGTAAAACTGGGCAAACAGGCCAGACACAGAGAAGCACGTACTGAGTGTTCTTGTAAACTCTCCTTCTATCCTTTGGGTGAACCTCAAGGGCCTTTTCCCACCTCTCTTATCAATGTCCAGTCAGGTTACAGTGTTTGCTTGCCTCAAAGTTTGTTTTAAAAATGTTCTGGGTCTGGCAAATTATTTTTATTTTATTATAATTATTATTATTTTTGATATTGGGGATTGAACTCAGAACCTTGTGCTTGCCAGGCAGGGACTTATTCTGTTGAGCTACATCTTGGCCCCAATAAATAAATTTTTAATTGTCAATCAGAATTGCTGGTAGCTGCTGGTAGCTGTGGGAACTTGGTACAAGATCTGGGTTTTTTTTTTTTTTTTTTTTTTTTTTTGTAGCTAGCATCTGTAATGGCCTAGTAAATCCTCTCATCTCAGTAAGCCCTTGTTCTCCAGAGTTTCAGTGTCAGAATGGTAAGACAAACTTTGGAGATTGTAATACAATCTTTTTTCAACCGGGGATTGAATTCAGGCCCTGTGCTTGCCAGACAAGCACTTATTCTACTGAGCTGTCTCCCCAGCCCCTGCAATACAATCTTGAAGTGAGGAAGGGTGAGCTCAGCTCTGTAAGAAAGGAGTATGGGAATTTATAACAATGGGCCAGGGTGGCTATCACTAATGGAAATTAGTGTTAGGAATCACCAAACATAAAGGTTCTCTGGCTAAACGAGTTTGGAAGTATTATTGCTGCAACAATGGAGTTCACTGAGGAAGCTGTGTTTATATTAAAAATTTTGGCTGGGCATGGTGGCTTGCACCTGTCATCCCAGCACTCATCCCAGGCTGAGGCAAGAGAATAGTTGTGAGTTTGAGACCAGCCAGGGCTACAAAGTAAGCTCAAGTAAGCTCAGTACAGACCAGCCTGTACTGCACAGCGAGATCCTGTCTTAAATAAAAATAAAAATAAATAAAATAAAACTCTGCAGACAAACTGGTTATAAGTGGTGCGTATATGTGAATCTTGTATTCTGGGCAAGGAGATAGGAGGATTTCAAGTTCCAGACAGGTCTGCAAAACTTGGTGACTTCGTGAGATGCTGTCTCCAAAATAAAAAGGGCCAGGGATATAGTGCAGTGTAAGTCTTGGGTTCAACCAGTACCAAAATAATATTAATGAGAATTATCCTGACATTGGTTGAATAACAGAGTGGGAATGCTGCAAGTTGAAAGCCAAAATTATCTTGGATCATCTGGCGTCCTTTAAAAAGTAGCCGTATCAGCTGGCTGTGGTGGTACGTGCCTGTGATCCCAGCACTCAGGAGGCTGAAGCAGGAGGATTGCTGTGAGTTTGAGACCAGCCTGGGCTACAAAGTGAGCTCAAGGCCAACTCGAACTGCAGAGAGAAACCCAGTCTCAGAGACAGAATAAATAAATAAATAAATAAATAAATAAATAAATAAATAAATAAATAAATAATAAAAGCCATATATTTTTGACCTTTGTATCTGACTCACAATTCCTGTGACTTTTAAGCCTCTTGGATTGTATTGTTAAATTCAGAGCTGTAGACTCTGTCAGTTGGAAAGCTAAGAATACCATGAGATAAAGTCTGAAACCCATAGAAAAGATTTTCCTGCTTTGCTACAGCTCACCTACCTAGAGCCTCACCAATGCATTTGTTCAATATTTATGACTTGGGGCCAGGTGTGGTGGTGCATGCCTGTAATCCCAGCACTCGGGAGGCTGAGGCAGGAGGATTGTTGTGAGTTCGAGACCAGCCTGAGCTACAAAGTGAGCTTAAGGCCAGCCTGAACTGCATAGTGAGACCCTGTCTCAAAAAGACAAAAAAAAAAAAAAAAAAAAGACTTTATTTGTTCTTTAGTTATAAAAGCTCACATAATCTCTTTCATGCTCTCTCATGGTACTGTGTCATTCAAGTAAACTTGAATCTGTATTCCTAGGCCATGGTGATGTTACTTTCCATTGAGACTCTCATTCTGGAGCGTTCCTCTTTTTTTCAAACATTCTTTTTTTGGGGGGTGGGGTGGGGGCATCTCTCCAGCCCCTGGGGATACAGCTCAGTGACATAAGCGCCTACCTGGCAAGTGCAATGTCCTGAGTTTGATCCCTGGGTACCACCACCAAAAAAACAAAGAAAACGTTTTGGAGCTTTCCTTCTAATGCCCTAAGCAGCGCCTGTCATGGTTTGTGTCTCAGTGTCCCCCTCAAAGCCTCATGCACTTGTAGATGGGGCATTTTTTGGAGACAACTGAATCTAGAGTTTGTAGCTGATTCCTAGTACAATGCTGGGATTAAGGGTGTTGGGACTGAGAGTGGGTGATGGCTGGACCGGTCTGCTGATTGGATCAACACTGCCCTAATCCTAGCAGTCTGGATAAGATAGAAGGGATGAAAAGTCTTCTCTCTTTTTCTCTTTTTGCCTTTTTTTTTTTTTTTTTTTTTTTTTTTTTTTTTTTTTTTTTTTTTTTTTTTTTGTCTTCGATGGCCATGTTCTTTTGCCGTGTGTCACTCTGCCTTAGAGCCAGCTGATTATGGACTGAAACCTCTACAGACTGAGGTGAATAAGCCTCTCCTCCTTTAAGTGATTAAGACTTTTGTTCTTAGGGGTTGGGAACATAGCTCAGTGGCATAAGCACCTGCCTGGCAAGGACAGAGTCCTCAGTACAAAAAAAAAAAAAAGACATTTTTTCTTCTAAAAATCTTATAGGGTTGAGATGTAGATTACTTGCTTAGCATGTATGAGGCCTGGGATTTGATCCTTACCAACACACACACACACACACACACACACACACACACACACACACACACACACACTGTATAACCACTGGTGATTGAATCCTTTAAAATATTTATCTATTTATATTTTTTATTAGTACAACTTCTTTCTTTCTTTCTTTTTTATTTTGGTGGGCCCAGGGATTGAACTTAGGCCCTTGTGCTTGCAGGCACTTATTCTAGTGAGCCATCTCCCTGGCCCTATTAGTACATGTTTTCAGTGCATAATGGTTATAATCATTGTGGAGAATTGGTACATGTACACAGCACATCTCAATCCCTCCCCTTGTTTGGCGTCAGGAATTAAACTCAGGACTTGGAGCTTGCCAGACAGGCACTGTGCCGTGAGCTGTACCTCTGGCTCACCACCCCCTTATTTGCCAGCTTTAGAGTTATTTATTTATTTTGTAAGTTTTTCTTTTTTTTTTTTTGGACCAGGGATCAAACTCAGTCCCTTGTGCTTGCCACGCAGGGGCTTATGCTGCTGAGGTATCTCCCCAGCCCCTTTTTTTGTAAGTCTTGATCAGGTTAATCACCATGAACACAGCTTAACTGCTCTACTAACAGGATAAAAATCGCATAAGACACATAAATGGTAATACTATATTAAGGTACACTTTCAGATACATTGTCCATGCTAGATTAAAATAACTTTTTTTTTTTCTATTGTCTATATTTTATTTTTCACTCAGTTTATGTGCTAGGCTTCTCGTATAAGAGAAACCATGTTGTAGTTAAGCTTGGGCAGCGGATTTACTTCACTTATCATCGTGGTTGCAAGGTACACTCATCTCAAATGAACCGAGTTTGTCGTCCTTTGTGGCAGAGTAGCACCCCATTCTGCGTGAATGCCACATTTTCTTTATCCATTTATCTGATGGATACACAGAGTGCTTCCAAGATTTAGCTGTTATAAATTGTGCTTCTATAAACATGGGAATATGTGTATCTCTGTAATATGATGACTTTGAGTCTTTTGGGAAGATAACTAGAAGGGTCAAATGGATTGTCCAATTTTTATTGCAAAAGTTATTATTTCCCTAATTTTTGAGGAGTTTCCACAGTGGTGCACCAGTTTGCACTCCCACCAACAATGAATTAGTTAAAGATAACTAACTTAAAGATAACATAACTGAGTTAGAGATAACTAAAAAATAACATTAAAGGTAACATAACTGAGTGTGCCTGGAGGGGTCTCTACATGCTTTATTCTTTTGAATCAATCTATATGTCTTTTTTTTTTTTCTTTTTCTAATTTATGCAGTTTTTACTACTGCAGCTTTGAAGTTGAAGTCTGGGATTATGGTGTCCCCTGATTCACTTTTGTTGCCGAGACTTGCTTTTGGTTTTATATAGTACCAGATTTCCTCTGGTTATACATGAATTTTAGGATTGCCTTCTACAGTTCTGTGAGGAATGCATTGTTATTTTGACTGGGAGTGCATTAAATCTGCATAGCAATTTTGAAGCAAGGCCATTTAAGTTTTATTTATTTTGCCTATTCAGAAACAGGTATATTTTTCAATTTTTTTTCTTTTCTTTTCTTTTTTTTTTGGTACCAGAAATCAAACTCAGACCTTATGCTTGCCAGACAAGCACTTATGCCACTGAAGCAGCTCCCCTATTTTTAAATTTTCTAATATCCTCTTTGGCATTTTTTGTTTTAAGAGTACTATCTTTCAATTTCTTGGTTAGTTCAATTTTTAGCTTTTTTATTTTTCTTGATGCTATTGGGAAAGTTATTATTTCCCTAATTTTTCCCCAATGAGTTTAATAGGAGCATGCAGGAATGCTATTGATTTTTGAGTGTTGACTTTGTATCCTGCTGTGCTACTGAATTTGGTTATTAATTAATAGGAGTCTTTTGGTGGGCTTTTTGGGGATCTGCTATATAGAGAATTATAACATTGTGAAATAAAGGTAATTTAACTTCTTTCTTTCCTGTCTCTATCTCCTTTATTTCTTTCTATTGTCTAATGGCTTGTGGCTTTTGTTTGTTTGTGCTTTGTCTTTTTGAGGCAGGGTTTCTTTATGCAGTTAAGGCTGGTCTTGAACTCACTTTGAAGCCCAGGCTGACTTTGAGCCCACAGCAAAGTCACCATGATACTCTTGCCTTAACTTCCCGAGGGCTGGGATTACAGGTGTGCGCTACAGCACCCAGCCCCTGGCTAGTGTTTTGAGAACTACGCTGAATCGGAGTGGTGATGGTAGCTATCTCTGTCTTGTTCCTGATGTTCAAGGGAAAACTTTCAGCCACTCTCCATTCAATATGATGTTGGCAGTTGGTTTGTCATAGATGGAATTAATCAGATGAATGGGTGTTAGATTTTGTCAAATGCTTTTTCTGAGTCCATTAAAATGATCATGCAATGTTTGTTCTTGCTTTTGCTTACCTGGTATATTATGCTTTTTTTTTTTTTTTTTTTTTTGTCTTTTTGAGACAGGATCTCACTATGCAGTTCAGGCTGGCTTTAAGCTCACTTTGTAGCTCAGGCTGGCCTCGAACTCACAACAATCCTCCTGCCTCAGCCTCCCGAGTGCTGGGATTACAGGCATGCGCCATCACGCTCTATGCTTATTTTTTTCATATCTCGAATGACCGACATTCCCACAACGAACCCTATCTGGTCAAGGTATATGATTTTCTTCCGCGGCGTGGCACTCGGTTGCGCGGACTGCTGGCCTGGGACCGCTGAGCTCGGGTGCTTTTCTCTAGCTACGACTCAGCCCAGCGCCACCGCGACCCTCAGGCCATGGACTTTGAGGACGATTATGCACACTCTGGCTTGCAGGAATGCTTATCGGAGCTTTAATGGAAAGAGAGAACATTCCAGGTAGAGATAACAGCATGAACACAGGGCTGAGTATCCTATTTCCGAAAGACTTAAGACTGGTTTGACCACAACGGTTTTTTACTGAACAGCCTGAAGACAAGTCTAGAGAGGTGAGGTATATCCAGGAGGTACTGTGAATCAAAAGGAATGGATCGTGGTTATGGCCCTGGATCCTATGGAGATCTGACATTCAAGGATATTTATCTAAAATTTCTTCTTTTGAGTGGCAGTAAAGGTTTGGACCTTATGAGTCTTACGACTCCAGGTCTTCTCTGGGTGGGCGAGATCTGTACAGATCTGGCTGTGATTTTAATGAACCCGAACAAAGATGCTTCAGAGGTAGTTCTGGTGGTCGATTTGAGAGCTCCTACTGGAGTAGCCTTGACTCTTTCAGAGGTAGAAACCAGGGCGGGTCTAGCTCGGAAGCACCTTACTCTCGTTCAAAATTGAGGCCTAGGTTTATGGAGGACAGAGGAAGAGAGAATTACTCTTCCTACAGCAGTTTTTCCTTCACCCCTGCACCTGTAGGCTCTCGGGGGAGAGGAACGCCTGCCTATACTGAAAGTATGTTTGGAAGCAGAAACTATGATACTTTTGGAGGACCATCAACAGGCAGAGGCCGAGGCCCAGGACCTGTGGGTGATTTTGGAAGCATTCATAGACCTGGAACTGTTGTTGACTATCAAAACAAACCCACCAAGGTGACTGTTGCTGTTGCAAGAGGAATAGAGAGAAAAATGATGTAACCATTTAATAAGCCTGGGGGAACCTTTATCAAGAAACTTAAGCTAGCAAAACCTATGGAGAACATGAGCCTCAGCAAATTACCTACAACATCTGATCCAAAAAATGAAGAAGAAGCCGGGCGTGGTGACTCAGGCTTGTAATCCCAGCACTCGGGAGGCTGAGGCAGGAGGATTGTTGTGAGTTCGAGACCAGCCTGGGCTACAAAGTGAGCTTAAGGCCAGCCTGAACTGCATAGTGAAACCCTGTCTCAAAAAGACAAAAAGAAGAAGAAGAAGAAGAAGAAGAAGAAGAAGAAGAAGAAGAAGAAGAAGAAGAAGAAGAAGAAGAAGAAGAAGAAGAAGA
>PVKA01047395.1:0-14492 GCA_004027165.1 Ctenomys sociabilis | reverse complement strand
TTTCTGCTGTTGTTCCTTTGCTGCTGTATCTGTTATTTCATTTGTTGCAGCTGAGCTAGTGTCCTCTGCCTTTCCTGATGGACTCGAGGTCTGGGATTGCATTTTTCCCCTTCTCTTTGTCATTTTGTATAGCACTGATCTTTGACCTTTGGTGTAGAACTTTGGTGTAGCTATAACCTTAGCTTGTTATGAGATTCGGATGCCAGTCTATTAAGTTTGAGATTTTCCAGGAATGCCTATCCTGGGTCTAGCTGTTGTATTCAGTTCTTTTTTTTGCTGCAGATCCTTTGGTTCTGCTATGTTGGTTCCCGGGGTCAGCCCTCCTGTGTCAGGCAGGGCGTTTCCCAGGTGGGTGGGCCTGGGCTTTGGTGGGTTTTCTGGGCTCACAAAAGGATAGTGGATGATCTTATTTACTGAGTTGGCTGTACTGAGCCGGCCATCTTGTGCTGGGTCCAGGTCTACAGGCCGTAAATCAAGAAGGCTACGAAAGGTCCCTCTGGTGCAGTGGGCCTGGAGCCCTCACTTATAGGCCAGGCTGTGCTGGATTTCGGTCCATAGCGTGGGACCGTGGATTGCTGAGAAATGTCCCTCTGGTGTGGTAGGCTAGGAGTTCTCACTCCATGCCGACCTGCACTGGGTCTGGGGCTGTGGGGTGGGACCAGTAATCACCTGGAAGTGTTTCTCTGGCACAGTGTGCCTGGAGCTGTCACTGGGCCATGTGAGGTGACGGGCAGCTTAATACCTGGGAAATGTATCTTAGGCACAACGGGCCTAAGGTTCTACACTCACTGACCTTTGATGCCCAGAGAATCGGGGAAATTCCCACTCAATCAGTGGGCTTTAGGTCAGGGGTTCCGGGAAGGTGTTGGTGAGTGGGACCTGAGGTTTCAGGCCAGTCACTGGCTTGGAGGGGTTGGGGACAGGGATCCGCGTAGCGCGTGTGGAAAGAAGCCAAAGGCTCTCCTTCAGACTCACCACCCTCTCACTGGTCTGGGAAGCCTGGTGAGTCCTGTAAATTCGCTCTCGCTGGGAGAGCTTGGCGCGGGATCCAGGAGGCCGCTGGAGTCAGCCACTGTCTCAGGTTGGTCTCTGGGGCTGGGCAGGCGCAGACGGGATGGAGCAGGATGGTGGAGTCGGCCACGCTGTCTCTGGCCGGTCCCAGGGGCTGGGCGGTGATAGGCGGGATGCAGCAAGATGGCGGAGTTGGCCGCGCTGTCTCTGGCTGGTCTCGGGTTGGGCGGGGGTGAGTGGGATCCCGGCTCACGTTAAGGAGCAGCAGCTTACCAGGGAAACTCGCATGCCACCTTCAAAGACTATCACCAGCACCTCAGCTAGACCAATACACATTGCTTAAGGCCAATTGAAGGATAAACAGAAGTCCTAGCCAGCTCTGTACATAACAATATGAGGAAATAGGATCAGACTCAGTCAAAATGGAGACAGTCGCTTTTCTTTCAAGGAGAGCTGCTCAGATGGTCCCCCACAGATAGCATAGACAAGATACTCAACACAGGAAGTTAGAGGAGTAAAAGCTTTATATAGCTTACAATTTATGGAGTTTTTAGCACATACTGAGGTAGATCCAAGGCAGAGTGGCACATGGCAAAGGGTAACAGTTCATGGTGGCAGAACACAACAAAATCAGGAAGAGTAGAAAAGGAGGCACAGCTGAAAGCCAGTCCATTTCAGTCGCAGTCAGACCCATAGTCCCAGTATTGGACCATGAATCAACTCTACAATCCCATCTCATAACTATATGAGTTTTGCATATGCATTTTGACACAAATCGTAACATTCCACCACACTTCCAAATAGCTCAGCAGATCAGAACAGCTGCTTAGGCAGACACAGTGGCCAGGGTTTGATCTTTGGCATTCTGTGCTTGACCCACCCCCAGAGGAGTGCTGAGATGGTGATTGAGATTGGGTGTGGTGGCACACACCTATAATCCCAGCTCTTGGGAGCCAGAAAACAGGCAGATCATTGAGAGACTGATCTACAAAGTGAGATCCTGCAGACCATTACTAAAATACAAATAAATAAATAAATAAATAAATAAATAAATAAATAAATATTCCACCACACCCCATCCCCAAAGAGAAATTAAAAATTAACATCCTTTTAGATAAAAGGCTTAGTCTTTTAGGCCTAAAAGTTGCTGAAGTCCTAACAGTTTCATCATTGCTGAAAAGTCCAAATCCCATGCCTCCTCCAGATGAAAGGGAAACTCTACGATATTTACACATGTGTGTCTGGTTTATTTCACTTATGAGTATATGTTCAAGTGGCATCCACTTCAGTATAAATGCTTCAAATTTATCATTCTTAATACCTGAGTAATACTCCATTATATAGAAATACCACATCTTTTTCAACCATTCCTCATGTGATGGACATCTTGGTTGTTTCCAAGATTTTGCTATCACACATTGCACTGCTATAAACATATGTACGCATATATCACTATGATTCAATGTTTTCAGATCCTTTGGGAAAATTCCCAGTAGGGGGATAGCCGGCTTGAATGGGATTTCTAGTCCTACTCCTTTGAGGAGTTTCCACACTGACCTCCACAATGGTTGTACCAGTCTACATTCCCACCAGCAGTGGAGAAGTGTTCCCTTTTCTCCACAACCTCTCCAACATCTGTTGTTGGTTGATTTCCTTATGACAGCCATTCTTTCTGGAGTGCGATGGTATCTCAGAGTTGTTTTTATTTGCATTTCATGGATCACTAGCGATGTGGAGCATTTTTTCATATATTTATATGCTTCTTTAATTTCGTCCTCTGAGAAGTGTGTATTTTTTCAGATGCCCATTTCTGAATTGGATCTTTAAATTTGAAGGCCCTGTTATATCTTAGTTCTTTATAAATTCTAGAAAGTAGTCCTCTGTCTGATTGCTTATTAGATAGGATTATAGTCTCCCTGGTATGACAAGCGAAAAGCAGAAATACAAAAGGAAACGTACAACAACAAACAAAATCAATTGAGTCAGACAAGGCAAAGTGAATGGCATATGCTGCAGGATACTAATAAGCTTTTCTTCTGGATGGTTAACAACCTAAGTTCACAAATCAGAGTTGGAGAAATAGAAGAGCAACAAGGCCAGCCAACATTTTGGTGCTAGCATTTCAAGGTCAGCGAAGACTCAGGACAAGGAGAGCCTGTACTGCAACATCATGAAACTCAGTTGAGCTCCAAATTTTCTGAACAAGGAGATTATGGAAAGAGATTGAAGCTCTATAGTGTGCTTGGGGAGAGTCACATGAAGAGAAAACTTTCTCTCAAGCTCTCACAGAGAGCAAACTGGTCAAGCATTGCTGTGTCTCATCCACATGGATGACACAGACAAAGAATCTACAAAATAATGTAGAGGACTACAAGATAAACCCTGAGAGGACATCACTGACCACATAAGAAACATAAAGTACATGTGTTGGTATATAAGTCTTGCTCTGTCTAGGTCTTAACCATCAAGCAGAAAAGTATAAAAATGAAGTATACATCGTGGGGCCATAATATTAAGCTGAGCTGTAAATGGCTATGGTCCACAACTTCTTTGAATAACTCACTATTGTTGTGGAATGCTGGACTGTGTTGGATTGTGGTGTCGAGTTCAAGCACCTAAGTTAGTTGAATGACAATGGAGTTCCCACCTTTGACTGGTGTAGACAAAGGAAGAGCTATAGAAAGAAAAAATCATGATGTGTTGTGTATAGACAGTACAGGTGGGATAGATAACTCTGTGCTTCTACATAATTCTATGAGAGGCAAGATTTGCACTAATGGTCGTTGGACAGGATATTATGTCGGCTTCTAGTACTATGGACAGCCACTAGGAAAATAACAAGGTAGAAAGTATTAATTAGTGAATCTTTGATGTAATTCAGGTATAAAAAAATAAGATATGCAAACAGCTACACTCTCTTAATTTACTGATAAAAGACATGCGGTATAATAATGTCTGTAAGTATAATATCATGTGTGCACCTTTTATGATACCAAAACATTATAAAAACAGTTTGCAATGTATTAATTTATCAAATCCATCTTGTCAAGGTGTCTTAAAACTATCTCATTGATATTTGTACTTCAATAAAACAAAAATTAAAAAAATAATAAAAAAGACAAAAAAATAGATAAATACAAAGAACTAAACATGGATCTTAAAAAATATTTTATATATTGCCGGGCGTGGTTGCGCATGCCTGTAATCCCAGCACTCGGGAGGCTGAGGCAGGAGGATTGTTATGAGTTCAAGACCAGCCTGAGCTACAAAGTGAGCTCAAAGCCAGCCTGAACTGCATAGCGAGACCCTGTCTCAAAAAGACAAAAAAAAAAAAAAAAAAATTTATATAGCTATGTATGCTTATGTATAACTGAAATGTTATCTACTCAGGAAGCTGAAATAAAATTATGAAACCTACACCACCATGGACATCTTAGTCAGATCCTATCTCAAAATAAAAAAAAAAAAATCACAAAAGATACAAAGAAACCAATGATGTGACTCTGAGAAAAATGCATGCTGAATCCTTAGTGCTGCTGACAGATTTACAAAGCACCAAGTATATCGCCTTACACCAAGATTGTGTATGTATGTGTTTGTGTGTGTGTGTGTGTGTATGCATATGCATGTGTGTGTACATGGGCTGGTTTTTTTTTTATGTCTTTCTAAACTGTTGATGGTTTGTTATTTGTTTTTGCTTTTTAAAGCAACTACTCTTGCTAAGTAGTTCAGATGATTTCCAAGCCTAGAAGTAGGCATCTTACTACTTCCGGTTGTAAGGTGTTGGGATGACAGATATGCACTACAAAAACTGGCTATTTTGATTGTTTTGTTTTGTGGTCCTGGGCCTTAAGCCAGAGCTCTTTGACTGATCATCCTTTCCAGACCCATTCTTTAATCATAAATTATTTCAAGGCTTTTGTGCTAACTCACACATGGGCTAGGCTGGAATTTGGAGTTCTCTTGCTTTGGCCTCCCAGCGCTTGCTGGAATTATAGCTGTGTTCTATTGTCTGCAATTATAGGCAATATTTTGTGCTCTTTTTGTCTTTTTGAGACAGGTTTTCTGCTCTACATTTCAAGCTGAGCTTCATCTCATTTTGTAGACAAGTCTGGCCTTGAACTCTCAGTGATCTTCCTGGTTTAGCCTGTAAGGGGTGATGTATTGGTCCCCTATTCACGTTACAAATAGGAGAAACTGAGGCAGAATTCAATTTACTTTGACACTTGCCTGAAGCATATACACAGAAGACATCTGGGCCAGGCCACCTTCCCTTTTAGCCATCCCTCACTCCTTCCTCTGTCTGGACCAAATTTCACAAATCTGTAGAAGATAAGGAGGAGACAGGACCAATTAAGGGCAATAAGAGCTAGAACATTTGTCCATGTTTAGCCATAAATTTCTCTGCTGGAGACCTTCCACCTATAGAATATAGAGGGTTCCTCACTCCTGCCTGATTGCCATAGCAACAAAACAACCATGTAAGCTGGTAGGGAACAGAAAACTGGACTTTTATGTTCTCCCAACTTGGAGAGGAAGCATATTGGTTGCAGGCTAAATTAATAACGGCTATAGCCGGGCGTGGTGGCGCATGCTTGTAATCCCAGCACTCGGGAGGCTGAGACAGGAGGATTGTTGTGAGTTCGAGACCAGCCTGAGCTACAAAGTGAGCTTAAAGCCAGCCTGAACTGCATAGCGAGACCCTGTCTCAAAAAAAGACAAAAAAAAAAAAAAAAAAAAAAATTAATAACGGCTCTGTAATTCCTTTAATTTGATCTCTGGTGGACAATACATCCAATCCTAGCTGTTACAAGCCTCCAAAGTGCAAGAATTTTAGGAGGCACAACCACAAACAGATATGCAGTATTTTAAAAGTAGAGATTTTGTTTTCATCTATTTTCTCTCTCCTGCACTCAATCACAAAGTCAAAAACTGCCAAAAATGGAAGAGATTTAAAGATATATCAGAGTTAACATTTTTCTACATCTAGCTTTCATATGCTCTCCACCAATGTTACATAGCTTTTACAATTTCCTATTGAACTTCTTAAATTGTGCATGGTGGTTTATGCCTCTAATCAGATCTCAGCACTCAGGAGACAAGCATAGGAGAATCATTATGATGTTGAGACAGGCCTAGGCTACAAAGTGACCATAAGGCCAGCCAGAACTGCATATCAAGAGCCTGTCTCAAAAAGATGATGGATACATAGATAGATAGATAGATAGATAGATAGATAGATAGATAGATAGATAGATAGACAGACAGACATAACCATATCAAAATGAAAACAATGGAACTATTTCTTGAGGTCTGCCTAATGTCTCCTGACTGGTCCCATGTTGGGAGGGAAATCATAAAGTGCTTGGGCCGGAAGTCACTTCCATTGTTTTCTAGTTCTTGGGTCCAATTCCCAGAAGTTTGCCAAAAATGAACTGGCTAAGGTTTCAAAACCCTCAGAGCCCGCTTCCCAGAAGACTATTTCCAAGGAATAGTGGATTGAAGATAATAGGATATGAGGGTCCTGGTGCCAATAGCAGCAGATGGATGGCCTTGAAGCCACCCAGGTCAGATAAATGGGATTAACTTAAAAGCTTCACCATAGCTACACAAGTGCCATTGACACTGAACGTTGTGCATGGGCTTGAAGATTTCTCTAAGCGTAGCACGAACTGGTGCTTCTTAATAAATGTTACCCACGGTAGATATCTCAGAGTGAGCACACACAGCCTATTGCATCTGTACAAGCTGGCTAATTAAGCCTGCTAAAGAGTAATACCAGAGCTAGCACTGTTTTGCAGGACCTGTTTATACTGGTCTTCCATGACTTATTCATGGATGTCTTCATGGGGGAACACAATGCAGCCCTGAAGATGATAGTAAAGGCCTGGCCATTCCCCTACCTCCCATTGAGGGCCCTCAAATATTTGAAGACTTAAAAGACCAAACATACCAGTTGGAAGAAATAACACCACAACAGAGAAACTCAAGTATCTTGGAAGCCCTACTGGATGGACTTGACATACAACTGTCCCAGGAGGTTTACCACAGGTGAGCGAGCCACATAAATACATAAATACTGTCCAGGAAAGGGATGGTTTGTGTCAAGAATCAAAGGAAGCTGATGCATGAAGCAGCTTCTGATGTTGGGGAGCATCACCCCCATCTTTGTTCTTGCTGAGTACCCCTGGGGGAGGGGCTTCCTGCTGAAGATGCTGCAGGTGAAGAGTGCAGTGAAATCAGATCTGGCGGGTGAAACAAACTGCATGCAAATAGTAAAATGATAGAAAAATGAAAACAGGAAAAGTAGAGGTTAGATGGTACCCAGCAAGTGGAAGAGAAGCACAGGTAAGAAGTTGGGTCTTTATTTCAATTCTGAGAATTCCTCCTGATTCATTCGCAACATGTTGAAATTGCAGGTACTGGACTGGAGGATCAGAGCCATGGGAGCTGCCCACTCAGCCGATGTCAGAGCAAGTGATAGATTTTAGAGGTGATAGCTATTGCAGTGGTGGTGGTAGCATGGCAGAGAAGCAGAAATGAGGGGGAAAGAAAGCCTTTATTAACTCTAACCACATGGAGAGGACCAAGGGCAAGGGAGATGGGCAGATCCTTTGACCTGAAGCACAGAGCCTGAGACTTTATGGACTTTTGCTCGGGGCGCAGTTTGAGGAGCAGATCAGATGACACACAAGGAGCTGATTGGAGGCTCCCATGTGTGGGTGGGAAAGGTCACAGGAAGTTGTGCCCAGGGCTGGAGCGGGGAAGAAGAGGAAAGTGGTCATTGGGAAGATAAGCTGCTGTTTTAAGGGCTTCAGCCATATCATATGACCACCATAATAACTCAGAAATTCATACTAGGGCCATAACCTATCAGCAAGGAAACAGACCAGGCTGGGATAAGAGAGATAATGCTGACCTTGAAAATATTTGAAAACATTTGTTTTGAGGCCTGGTGTTCATTCTGTGCCACCCATGATAAATTACAACCTGACCTCTTGAAGTGGGTCAGGAAAAGACAAGCTTCAGGACACCTGAGAAGGCAATGATCAAGTCCATTGCTGTCTTTACAGAATCCTAAAGCTTCTGCTAGCTGTGCAACTGGACTCCATCCATCAGCTGGATGCGCTGAATGACTAGGGTCTGGGAAGCATGAAAACATTTGTCCCTCAGCTAAAGAAGATGAAAAATACTTCACGCATTTCACTTCAGCAGCTTGAGTCCAGAAACACTTAGTTCACTGAGAAAAACAAGGGGCACTGCTGCATCTGTGCTTGTCACTTACAACAGTCTCCATGAGCTCCATCCAGAGGAAGTCTATGTCTTGCATGGAAAACTACATAAGGTCTTTTTTTTTTTCCTTTTTGTATTTTTAGGGAAGGGTCTACAGGGTGTTTAGGGTCTCACTACTAGATCGGACTCAGTGATCTGCCTGTTTACAGCCTCTCAAGAATTGGGATTACAGGCACACGCCACCATGTCCAGTGTCAATCGCCATCTCAGAGCGCCCTGGGGTTGGGGCTAGCAAGGTAGGCCTGGGGATCGAACCCCCAGCCCATGCACCTGCTTACAGCCACTTTAATTCAATGAGCTATTTGGCTACCTCTAAATAAGGTCTTAAGGTGAGTGGGGGTGGTCTCCCCTGCACATGTTTCATGGTTACTGTAAATATCAACAGGGCAACTGTAAGCTCATTTGCAGGACTTGGGAAGGATACTAGGAAGTATGAGAAAGGACACCATCTGGACTATCGCAAGTTCTTCATTAGCCAACCATGTAAAAGCAGAGACTAAACTGGAATATGAGGTCTGCAGCAACACTGGCTATAAAGCCAGCAGTCAGGTAAAATGAGGCAGATTAGATTTCTTTCTTAGGAAGCAGGTCTAGGTAAGGAACTGTGAAACAGGAGAGAAAGCATTAACGCAGGACCAGGCCATACACCTGCACAATGGACAGGTGGGTGTGCTCAGCAACTGTGGGAGGCAGCCAGCCAAGCTTCATGTCCCCCTTAGGGAAAGCCTGCTGGCTGCTTCACGAAGTTACTTTCTCTTTACTAGGACAAGAATACTTAATATCTACCAGCTAAGGACAAAAGAAATGTTTCTATCTCATAGTTTGTAGAAGTATCAGTCCAGAGTAAGCTCATTCCAGGCATGGGAAGAGACAAAGGAGTCCACGGTCGATTGTGCAGAAAGCAGCATACTGCCTTTTGTTTCACCTTAATCCTTCCAGGCTATAAGGCTACTGGTTGGTGTCATCCATACCCAGGATGTTACTCTTCCCTCTTCAGTACTTCAGTCACCTAAAGCCATGCAAAAGCAATCACAAGACTGATCCACTTGTCACACCCATGATGTAGCCACTTTCCCAAATCTCCGGTAGTGCTTGCACTTTCGCGGATCAGCAAGATCAATGCCAGAGCAGTGCTCAGGGAAAGGCAATGAGCAGAGGGGACGTGCAGGAGTGTGATGTGGGGTGATGAAGAGGAGGACTGCAGAGATGGGGACAGGGACACAGGCCTTGAAGAGGACAAGGTGCCAACTTCAACCCATTGAACAGACTTGCCTGGGTTCACTCTTCCTACCAGTCACCCACAGGCCTCAAATGGACAGATCTGTAATTTTCTACTTGGCATTAAGCACAGGGCATTGTAGGGAATGGGACTGGGCAATCACACAAGGGATCAGAACTTAAATGAACAATGGGAGCAGCACACAGCATCCTGTTTATGCTCAGATAATAAGATCAAAGTTGGGGCTAAGCTGGCTCCCCTACCTGAGATGATTTCCTAATGCATCCCATTCATTTTAATCATTATAAGAAATTAACAAGGCTTGAGAGATGGCTTAATAGAATAAGCACTTGCCTGGCAAGTGCAAGGGCCTGAGTTCAATCCCTGGTTCTGCCTAAAACAAAAAGAAGGTGGGGAGATAATTCAGTAGAATAATCACTTGCCTGGCAAGCACAAGGCCCTGAGTTTAATCCCTGATACCATAAATAAGTAAATATTACTTTTCTCTCTCTGGAGGGAAAAGAACTCCTTGGATGTCCTTTCCTTGAGTTCAAGTCCACTGACAGAATCTCACATAAAGCATCTCTCCCGATGTTCAAGCATAGGCCAGCTCAATTCCCCAACCGTGCGGAGGATTTCAAAGAAATCATTCAATAATGAATCCTTCCAGGTTCTGGTAGACAGACTGGCCAGCACCCTGGAGAACCTTGTCCTAGAGCACTGTGGTATCACAGACTCCCAGCTCCTTGCTAACTTGCCTGCCCTGAGCTGCTGCTCCCAGCTCAAGCCTTTCAGTTGCTATGGGAACTCCTTTTCCCTGGGTATCCTTCAGGTCCTGCTACACCTAAATGCCAAACTGAGCCAGTTAACCCACTGGCTGTATCCTTTCACCTTGGAGAGCTGAGTTCAACATTCCAACAAAGATTTTGTAATCCTGAGCAATTTGTCCTGATCTGTGGCTTGTTGGTACAAGATCTGAAGGCCACAAGACCATCCCTTTGGGTCCTGATCTGTACCTACCCATGTGATTTGCACATGATATGCCAGTTCTGTAGGCTGAAGCCCAGTGACACTGGGCAGTCACAAAAGAATGTTGTTATTAAAATGCTATTGGATGCTATAGTTGTGTGCATTCTGAACTGGGTGATCATATTTTTTTTAATGTAGATGTCCCCACAAAGCCTCCTGCCCTTATTGGTGGTGTTTTCATGAGATGACTGGTTCTTGAGGTCATGATACTCTTCATTGGATTATTGCCCAGAGTTTAAACCTTAATGTGATGTTGGGAGGCAAATCCTGGTCAGAGAATTAGGGGCATGGCCTAAACAATCTATCATCTCCTTCCCTTTCCGTTGATCTTACTGTACTTCCCCCAGCAAGATCATGAGCTGTTTTTCCTTTGCCTTATACCTCTGCCATGCCAGCCTCAGAATGGAATGGTAAGAAAAAAATAAATATTTTATCTCTGAAATTGTGAGTTATGGGTATTGTGTACCAGTGACAAGAGAAGTAATGAAGATGTGCAGGTTAGTCCTCTATAATTCTCAAATTACCAAAAAGGGAACCTCTCTAAGTGTCGAAGCAATGGCCAGCCAAATAGCTCAGTAGATTAAAGTACCTGCAAGTAGGCTCAGGAGCTGGGGTTCGATCCCCGGGCCTGTTGTGTGGGCCTTGTCTCCAGGGGTGCGCTGAGATGGCGATTGAGACTGGATGTGGTGGCACCTGCCTGTAATCTCAGCTGTTGAGGGGCTGTAAACAGGCAGGTCACGAGGAGCCCAATCTAGTCATGAGACCCTGAACACCCTGTAGACTCTTCCCTAAAATACCAAAAAATAAAAAATATGCACATGGTGGATAGATACAGGAATGTAAGCACTTTCATGATTACTTGATGACTTGATGTTCCAATTTATGCAAGGATTATTTTTAATTTATTTGCACATTTTCCATGCATAATAATCACATTCATCTGGGGTACTGAAGCTTCTTTTTTTTGTTGCATGTTTTTTTTTTTTCTTTTTGGTAGTATAGGGGGTCAAATTAAGTGTTCTCATACTAAGCTATCCAAGCACCCTTTTTATTTTTTAATTTTTACTAAATATTTTATTTTTATATTTGCAGTACTAGTGATCACATTTATCATAAGAGTTAGTACAAATACATGATACAGTTTAACTGTATTTTTTTTTTTTTGGCAGAACTAGGATTGAATTCAGGTCCTTGCACTTGTCAGGGAAGCGCTTATTCGACTGAGCCATCTCTCCAGCTCCAGCTTAAATGTATTTACATTCCATCTATTCCCCTAGCAGCTCTTGGTGTTCTTCCACTTGCAAGTTTATTTTTCGAGGCAGGGTCATTGCATGTAGCTAAGTTGTCCTGCCCAGGCTCAAACCTGAAAATCTCCCGTCTCATCCTCCACGGGTGCTGGGATTATAAGCACTCACCGTCACATCCAGCAAGGGTTCCCACTTTGTTGTTGGGAGCAACAGGAAGCTAGGAAACTGATCAAATATGTGTAGGCAACGGTTGTCCTCTATGAGCTTCTGTGATGGTGACAGTTGCGGAACGGGCTATTGTGACTGTAGTGACAGATTCGGATGCTGACAGCAACAGCGAGTTGCGTGAAGTCCAAAGAGTTGGAGCAGTGGGCGAAAAGAAGGACCCTGCCACCAAAGCAGCGGAGGCCTTGGGGGATAGCGAGGAAGATGGGGAGGACATATTCGAGGTGGAGCAGATCCTCGACATGAAGACCAAGGCAGGTAAAATCCTATATAAAGTTCGATGGAAAGGATATACATCAGACGATGATACCTGGGAGCCAGCAATTCATCTGGAGGACGTAAAGTTCTTTTTGAATTTAGGAAGAAAGTTGCAGAGAACAAAGCTAAACCGGCCAAGAAGGATATTCAGAAACTGTCTTTAAATAATGACATATTTGAGGCAAACTCTGATAATGATCACCAAAGTGAAACAAAACAAGATACTTCCCCAAGGAGGAAAAAGAAAAAATTAAGGCAGAAAGAAGAGAAAAACCCAGATGATCTGAAAAAAAGAAAAGGAAAGACCGGAAAACTAAAAGATAAGAACAAATCAGAGCTGGACAGTGCTTCTGAAAGTTTGGTTTTTGATTTAAGGACAAAGAAAAAAATTTTGGAAGCTAAAGAATTAAAGGATGCCAAAAAGCCTAAAAAGGATGAATTAAAGGAACACAAGGAATTCAAGAAAGTTAAAAAGGCTGGAATAAGAGATTTAAAGACTAAAATAGAAGATCCAAAAGAAAACAGAAAAACAAGAAAAGAAAACTACGTTAGTCTCAGCTGCAGTTTGAGTCAAGTGTATGTAATGGTTCCCCTCTCCAGGAAGATAACTGTGAAGACTTACATTCTGACAACAGAGAAGAGAAACAAAAAACTAACAGCCCAAAAGATAAAACGGGTGAAGATGGAGTGCAAGACAAGCTTTTTAACAAACAGTTGGATGCCACTTGAAGTGCTGATGAAGATGCTGATGGTAAAGACTAAGAGAAGGAAAAAGAAGCTGAGGAAGAATGAGGAGCCAAAAGAAGGCCTAAAGCTAGAGAACAGTGCCTTTTCAGAAAAGAGAACCCTACCTAAAAAAGCAGAAGAATCAAGACAGAGGAAGGACTAACACTGAGTTAGATAAGCTGTTGCCACTGGCATCTGTCCAGACACAAAGGAGTACCCGGGCAGCAGGGAAAGAGCAAGGCCTACGGTCATCAGACTCAGTGGAGGAGGAGAAAGAGCTAAGAAAAAATGAACCCAAAGAAAAATTTCCAAACCAGTATATTTTCGGGCTTGCCAGCTTCCCTGTACACCACTTCAGGTAGGGGGTGAATCTCCCAGGTGAGGGACCGGGGAGATGGCTAAGTGGAATAAGCGCTTCCCTGGCAAGTGCAAGGATCTGAGTTCAGTCCCTGATTCCGCAAAAACCATAAAGAAAGAAAGAAAAATCCCAGGTGAGGCTCTACTCTTGCAAGGGCAAGGGCAGGCTGCAGGTGGCGCTAGGAGACAGGCAGCAGTGGGGGGAAGGGCACAGCCTGCAGGGAACTCCGCTTTACAGCGAGTTTGCTCTCCTATCTGCAGGGGAAGATATGCTCTAGGGAGAGGCTGTGCCTGGGCAAAAGCAGGGAGCCCAGGGGATCCACACTCATCTTTCTGTCCTGGCTGCCACCAACCCTATCACTTACCCCCTGGGCCTGAGTTCAATCCCCAGTTCCGCAAAAAAATAAAATTAAAAATAAAATGAAATAAAAGCCTGTACATGCAGCTGAGTGGTAGAGCACTCCTAGGTTGTGTTCCCAGTAGCTCTCACCACAAAAGATAAAATAATAAAGGCTGGGGACGTATTTCAACAGTGGATTGTTTGGCTACCATGCATTAATACTTGGATTTATTCCCCAGCACGTCAGACAGAAAGCAAGAGGGGGGGCAGAAGGCTGGATGTAGAAGTGCATGCTTGTAATCCAACTACTCAGGAGGCTGAGGCAAGAGGATCCCTGTGAATTCAAGCCCGGCCTGGGCTACATAGTGAGACCTTGCCTGAACAAAAAAATTAAAGGACCGGAGCTCCGCCTCCACCTCGGCGCGCGTCTCCGCCCTCGCGTCTCCCGGTCGCCAAGCCCAGCCTCGGCCGCTACCTCGGTTCATTTCCGTGAGACGCTCGCACACCTCTGTGGAACTCGCAGGCAGGGCGGGCTCGGCGGCGGCGCCCGGCCTTTGTTCTCCTCTCGCGGCGCTGCTGCCGCTGCTGACCACGCGACCGCGGTGAGCAGGGCAGCGTCCGCAGTGCAGGAAGGAGAGGACTGCGAGACCGACAGACACCGGCCCTCGGGACCTCGGACCGGACCGCGCCGTGCAGAGGGGGCGGGGGGTAGGGGCATGGCAGGGGAGCGGGACGGGCGGGCGGGAGAGGACCGAGCCCAGGGCCCCCCGGGGCTGGGCGGGAGCTG
>PVKA01047394.1:0-14353 GCA_004027165.1 Ctenomys sociabilis | reverse complement strand
GGCAGGAGGATTGTTGTGAGTTCGAGACCAGCCTGAGCTACAAAGTGAGCTGAAGGCCAGCCTGAACTGCATAGTGAGACCCTGTCTCAAAAAGACAAAAAAAAAAGAAAAAAAAAAAATTAAAAACATTTATATACAGTAAAATGCATAGATTCTGAACATACTGTTGGATGAATACATATGATATATAATGTATATATTTCAGTGCTTACTTTAGGTCCCCTGGTATATGTAATTTATCAGTGTATGTTGAAGGGCTACTTACTATTTTGCATATAATTTTAAGACTCCTCCACCAATAAACTTTTTTCTTTATTGTCCTGTGTTTCACTTTTTATGTCCTATAAACAGCAAAACACATTACTATCATGTTTGTTTTTAAAGAGGTGACTCATAAAGAGATTTAAATAAGAGCAGGGCCGGGGAGATGGCTCAGTAGAATAAGTGATTCCCTGACATGGGCCAGGACCCCACTGGATAACCAGCCTCAGGCTGTGCAAGAGGAGGGTGAGGAGATGATGTGGGCAGGGAGCCAGCCTACAACAGAAGAGCGAAAAGAGGCTTTTGCTTTGTTTTGTTTTCCTTTTTGTATTTTAGGGAAGGATCTACAGGATGTTCAGGGTCTCACTACTAGAGCAGACTCATAGTGATCTGCCTGTTTATAACCTCCCAAGAGCTGGGATTACAGGTGCGCCACCACACCCAGCCTCAATTGCCATCTCAGGGTACCCTGCGGCGGGGCCCCTGTGCCTGATTGCAGGTGCTTTAATCTGCTGAGCTATTTTGCTGGCCCTTACTCAGTGTTTGAAGTGTATTGTCCAGTTTTTCCTAGTTTCAAGTAGAATGGTAGGTCTGATACCTCTCGAGTGCTTGTTACAGTTGCTGTGATGTTCTATTCTGCAAATCTTTTTCTTTCAAGTTCCTTTATTCGGTCATTTTTCTTTATTCTGTTATTTTGTTTTGTTTTGGGTTTGGTTTATTCTGGGCTTTGGACTACTGATGCTGTCACTGCCCCTTTGACTGTCTGCATATACATTCTGCACACATACAGAACAAAAGCATGGTTTAGGCAGGTGCAGAGACCAAGGTTCAATCCCAGAGCACACTGAAACAGTGACTGAAGCAGAGACTGAGCATGGTGGTGGGTGTCTGTAGTCCCAGTGCTTGGGAGGCTGAACACAGGAGGATCACTACAAGTCCAATCTGTGTAGTGAGACCCTATAGACCCTGTACTAAATACATTTTTTTTTTTAAAGTCCAAGAATAAAAGCATGGAAAAAAGTGACACTGAAATTTTTTCTGCTTTTCATATTATAGGCTTTCTTTTAACTCAGGGCCTCAACATGCTAGGTAAGTGCTGGGCATGATGGCACATGCCTGAAATCCCAGCACTTGGGAGGCTGAGGCAGGAGGATTGTTGTGAGTTCGAGACCAGCCTGAGCTACAAAGTGAGCTTAAGGCCAGCCTGAACTGCATAGTGAGACCCTGTCTCAAAAAGAGAAAAAATAAAATAAAATAAAACATGCTAGGTAAGGACTCTGCCACTGAGCTACACCTCAGCCCCATGTACCTGTATATTAGAGAACAAGTACTAAAACTTCCAAGTACAGCAGAGATTGTTAAGTGTGCCCCCCTCCCTTTCCCCTCACCTCTCCAAGGTCTCAGGCTAGCCTTGAACTCAGAGGCCTCGGTTTCCCAGGCCTGTGATTACAGGCCCATCTGGCTTATAGAACATTGGAAACACTGTTGTACACACATGTGCGCATGCATGCACACACATCTCTTGACATTTTCCAGTCTTTCTTGCACACTGCACACAGTATGATCCTATGTCATAGTTCTGGCCACCAAAATGTAAGCAGATGTCATTTGTTGTGACTTCTGGTAAATTCTCTTTAAAGGAAGTGTATTAGCTATTACTGAATAACTGCTCCAAACACAGACACTTACAACATCGTTTTCATTCAAGACTCTGCAGTTTGGGCTGGCCTCCACTGTGCAATCCTGAGCCACTAATCCAGCTGGGTCATATGGTCCCCAACTCCCCTTCCCACAGCCTGGCCAGTGGAATAACGGTCTGGCTAAGGTGCTAAATTGCCTGAGCTGGGTTCAAATGTGCAGTCTGTCTGCCTCGGCCTTGCATTACCACCATACCTGGTCCATTATACTGATCTTTTACCTTTTCTGTACACTTGAAAACTTTCCAGGGCTGGTGGTATAGGTCAGTGGACTAAGTGCGTGCTCAGTCCAGGCGTGGTGGCGTGCACCTGTAATCCCAGCACTAGGGAGGCAGAAATCAGGAAGATCACTATGACTGTGGGTTACATAGTGAGACCCTGCACACACACACACACACACACACACACACACACACACACAAACTTTCCATGAAGTTGAAGCTAATTTGGGGAACAAACATGAACACCCGCATGCACACGGAAATGGGTCCACTTGGGGGGAGCCTCACCTGAGAGTAGTAAACTTCATGGAGTCACATGGACCTGCATCAGGGAGACCTGAGATGCCAAGGCCCGGCCCTGATCTGTATCATATATCAATTTACAACTTTAGAATTAGAGTATGCTGATGATTACTAAAAATATCCCCCTGGACTGGGGTAAACCTATTTAGTGTGAGTAGCCTGAAAGTCCTAAGATTCTGCTACAGTGATCTGCAGCCTGAACTAATGGAATCATCTGAAAGCTTTAAATTTTTTTTTGAGGGACATAGTGGTGCACACCTGTAACCCTACTACTGGGGGAAGCCATGACAGGAAGATCAAAACTTTAAGCTCAGCCTGGGCAATTCATAAAGATACTATCAAAGAAAGAAAGAAAGAAGAAAGAGAAAGAAAGAAAGAAAGAAAGAAAGAAAGAAAGAAAGAAAGAAAGAAAGAAAGAAAGAAAGAAAGAAGAAAGAAAGAAAGAAAGAAAGAAAGAAAGAAAGAAAGAAAGAAAGAAAGAAAGAAAGAAAGAAAGAAAGAAAGAAAGAAAAGTTAGCTGGGCATGGTGGTGCACAACTGTAATCTCAGCAATTTTGAGACTGAGACAGGAGAATTTCCATGAGTTCAAGGATAGTCTGAGCTACGCAGTAACACCCATCTCAAAAAAATAAAAGAAAAGAAAAAAGTGAACAGAAAAATAAACATTAGTGATCCTCTTCCCACCTCCACATAGTATATTTCCCTGTTTTGTAGCATCATTTATTTTGTTCAGTAAATTATCTATTTTTTAATGTCCAGTAAATGCTTAACCATTGTGTTTCTTCTGTACAAGAGACCACACAGTATTTAAACTCTGTGGCTGGCTGATTTATTTCACTCACGTGCAGAGAGGAAGAGGATGGGGGTGACTCACCATGAACATTGTGGGCATTCCAAGTATATGCTAATGTAAAAGGGACAGAAGCATTAGTGAGAACGGCTGGCTCTCCGAAGAAGTTACCGGGTGTTGCAGCTTCAGACTTTGGGGTCTGTCCTGGAGTGACTCTGCTCCTGTGGTTAGAGCCCTCCCTCTGGTAAGGAATGCAGGAGGGGTCAGGTCAAGGCTGACTCAGAACTGAGGACCCACCAGGCACAGGAGGGCTCAGGTCCTCTGGGCACAGAGTAAGGAACTTGGAAATAAAGCTGTGTGAAGCAGAGATTTCTTCATACGACGACAAAGGTGGAAAAAACGCTGCTGGTGGACAAGCAATACCAGAGGGAGAACCTTGAAGCAAGCTGCTTGAGCTGGGGTCCTCTGCTCTGCCCACTCGCACAGGGGCTCCGAGCCCATCAGAGTCTCAGCCCTCCTCGCTAGAGCCAGCTGCTGCTGGAGTGAGCTCAGGCTTACGGTATGCAGGCTGGTCCCTGGGAAATGCTGTCGGAGACCTGCAGAGACAAAGGGCAAGCAAGCTCTTCTGTGAGTGGATGTCACTTGTACAACTGTCAGGCATATTAGCCACGCTGCCAGCCACCCTCTCCCTACATCCCTGCCTACCCCCTTCTAATTGTTCCCCCGCTCACCCCCCTTAACCAGTATGTATTGCTGTAAAAGGGGAAATAGGGGGTTTTATGGGCTATGGTTTTGTATCTGCCCCCCTGAGGTTGGCAATGGTTGACTGGATACTGGGCTTGTTGCCAGAGGTCTGGTCCCATGGGCCCTCAGGACGTGGGTAGGCATGGCAACCTGCACTAGGAGGGACAGTGCTGGCTGCACAAGCAGCTGTCCAAACACTGGACCCTCAGCCCTGAACCACAACGCTGCTGGAGAACTGCTTGTTGCTCACAGCTGTGCAGAGCCTGCATTTTCCACCCTCTGAGAAAAGCCTGAGTCCTTTATCTCTCCAGGGATAAGAGCTGTGCTGACCCTATAGCACAGAAAGTATAAGTATACACTAGAAATCAGCTTCACGCTAGGCAGAGGCTGTGCTATACCACAGAGATACCGCAACTAGAGTCATAAAGAAAGAAGTACACTTTTTTTCTTTCCAACAATACTGGGGATTGAACCTTGAGCTGCATGCTTTGTCCTTTCTGAACATTTTTGAGGCACGGTCTAGATGGTCCATCTTAGCCTCAAACTTGCACTCCTCCTGCCACCCCAGCTTCCTCAGCAGCTGGAAGGAAGTATAAGTGTGCACAATTACTGGCTCCAGTGGCTTTATAAAAGGAAATACAAATATTACTCCAAGATAGAGGAAAGCAAGGTTTCTCAGGCTAGCCGTGGTCTCTTCAGGCAGAGAGACCTAGTCATGTCACCACAGAGAAGCAGCCCCAAAGAAAAAGGAAACCAAGTAAGGTGAATTGAGAGGGCAGAGGAGACAGAATCAGCTCAGTGTGCCCGCAACTGGAGCCTGGGTCATGGACCCTTGGTTCCCAGGGGTCCCGGTTTATGTAAATGCTCAGCCAAGTAGGACACAGGACTGGGTACATGTGACTCAGGCCTGGACTTGAAGGGTAATGTCTGCAAGCATCCTCTTTAATATTAGTATTTTAGGTTGAGAAGCAGAACTGCAATGTTCTCCTCCACCCCATAGCTCCTAGGGATGGGCCCTAGGGCCTTTGCACTGAACTATGTCCTTATTCATTGTTTGGTTTTTTGAGAAAGGGTCTGGGGGTCAAGGGACAGGGTCTCACTATGCAGTTTGGGCTGGCCTTGTGCTCACTTTTGTAGCCCCCAGGTAGGTCTCAAACTCACAGAGATCATCCTGGCTCAACCTCCTGAGTGTTGGGATCACAGGCATGCACCACCACACCTGGGGCCACACGATGGGCGACCACATCTGGGGCCAAGACCACAAGGCATATGGGGCCAGACATTGAACTAGGCAACTTACTAAGACCCTGTCTCCAAAAAGGTTATAGTATTTGGCTTATTAAGACATCTCTCTGTGTTGCCCAGGCTGTCCTTGAACTCACAGCAGGCATTCTGCCTCAGCCTCTTGAGTGCTGGGATTAGGGGTACATACCACCAGGCCCAGCAAAAAAAAAAAAAAAAGAGTTGGGGAGCTGGGGTTACAGTTCAGTGTGAAGGCACTGGGTATAATTTCCAGTGTGACAATAAAGAAATTAATTAAAATAAAACAAAGCTAGGGTGTGATGGCATAATACCTGTAATCCAAGTACTCAGAAGGGCTGAGAATAACAGGGTCACAATTTCCAGACCAGCCTGGCAAAGTTAGCAAGACACTGACTCAAAATACAACCCTTGAGGGACCCAAGAGATAGCTCAGATGCATAAGCACCTACCTGGCAAGCACAGGGACTGGAGTTTGATTTCCAGCCCACATGCCATGTGGTCTTGGCCCTGGAACCAGGTGTGGTGGTGTACACTTGTAATCCCAGCACTTGGGAGGTTGAGCCAGGAGGGCCTCTGACAGAGACCAGCCTGAGGGCTACAAAAGTGAGCACAAGGCCAGCCCAAACTGCATAGTGAGAGCCTGTTTCAAAAATAAATAATAATTAATAAATAAACCCCTTGAAGGATGAGAATGTAGCCCAACCCAGAAACTCCAGCTCCTCCTCAGCACAGCAATAGTCAACCAAGCAGCATGCTTTACCGGCAGCACCAGGGGGTGCTGATGACACTGAGAGAGCGAGGAGCCAGACCGTGCTGCTCCAGCAGGAGAGGGCCGGGGCTCCTGGCTTCTGTGGGGGAGGCGGGAGGTGCGGGCACTAGCTTGGCACCTGACCATGAAGCAGCCAGCTGGCTGTGGGAGCAGCTGCAAGGCCAGGTAGGCTGCGTCTCTCGGCGAGGCTTGGGCGCAGGAGCGGGGCGTGGAAATGGCAGCAGCTGGGAGCAGCCTGCAGTACACAGAGTCCTTGGCAATGAGCTGGGATGCATATCTGGGGATAGAGCTAGAAGCCAACCGTGGAGGTGGATCTTTCTTCTTTCTTTCTTTCTTGCTTGCTTGCTTCTTTCTTTCTTGTGTATTAGATACAGAGCTTCACTATGCAGCATCAGACTCGTAGAGACCCTCCTGTTTTCAGCCTCCCCAACACTGGGATTACAGGTGTGTGCCACTATGCCCAGTCTGGGTGCCCAGCTCAGCATGCCTGGGGTTAGGGCTGACGTGGCATGTAGTACAGGTGATTTCTGTTTCTGAAATGCAAGAAACATGACTTTTAGGGGCACTTTTTAACTTCATAAGTCCCCAGAGCCCCCATAACAAACAGTTCCAGCCCACAGGGTTGACACCATGCAAAAATAAATGTACAGCCGGGCATGGTGGTGCAGGCCTGTAATCCCAGCACTCGGGAGGCTGAGGCAGGAGGATTGTTGTGAGTTCGAGACCAGCCTGAGCTACAAAGTGAGCTTAAGGCCAGCCTGAACTGCATAGTGAGACCCTGTCTCAAAAAGAGAAAAACAAACAAAAAAAAAGAAAATAAATGTACAAAGCAATTCTCGACTTGGTCATGACTGCTTTGCTAACTTAGTAATTCTGTTAGGACACCCAGCAGCCCCATGCCTTCATGCTCCAGGCACCACAGGCAGCCATATTTGTCACAACCCAAGTCACAGAGCCCAAACCTGACGATTGACATTTCTGTGCCTCCAGCAAACCCACAGGCTCTGCACACCGAGCAGCTTGCCCCTCGCCACACAGCAGGCACTCCGACATAGGAGTAGGCTCATGACCCTCACGGCCTCTGCCCAGCTGGGCACAGCTGGAGCCCCAGGTTCCCACCTCTAACAGCACCATCTCCAGGAGGTCCTGGTTTATTTTCATCAAGCCTGTGTCACTGGCCTCAGCTCTCAGAAGTCCATCATGCTGAAGAGGTTCTACTTGACACTCTGTGACCCCACTCACAGGCATTTTAAGGAGGAAAAATATTTCATTCTGAGCCCAGAATAGCCACTCAGCATTTAGCACTGTCATGTGTTTCCTCAGGTCGACCAGTGGAAGCCACTGTGGAAGTCACAGCAACAGTGTTCCCAAACCCTGTGGCTTTTGGCAACACTTCTGCCCTCCCTGAACCTCCTGTTTCCTCACCTATAAGATGAGCATACAGATCAGCTAGGTCAGGGGGTCCCAACCAGGTGCTCATAGATTTGCGATATAGTAAAAGCTTTAAGGAAAATGGTAGTGAAGGAGCATTTTCCATATTTCAGCAGGACAAAGACACAGCACATTCGTCTATTTAGAAAGTGGAGGCCAGGCATTGTGGTGCATGCCTGTAACTCCAGCACTCGGGAGGCTGAGGCAGGAGGATTGTTGTGAGTTCGAGACCAGCCTGAGCTACAAAGTGAGCTTAAGGCCAGCCTGAACTTCATAGTGAGACCCTGTCTCAAAAAGACAAAAAAAAAAAGTGGTCCTTGGGTACTTGCTGGGTCTCCAAATAGTATGCCATGAATGGAGGACAAGAATGTGTATGTCATCACAGCTCTGAAGGCCAATTACTAATGCCATAGATTATTTGAAAAACAGTTGGGCTGGGTGTGGTAGTGCATGATTGTCATCCCAGCCGAAGCCCTGAGGACTGCTGAAAGCTTGAGGACAGCGGGGGGGTACATAGTGAGCTCAAGATGAGCCTTAACTACTTACCTAGGTACATAGTAGGTAAGTCAAAAATTAAAAAAGAAAAAGGAGAGGTCAGGGAGATGGGTCAGTAGAATAAGTGCTTCCCTGGCAAGCTCAAGGGCCTGAGTGCAATCTCTGGTTCTGCCAAAAAAAAAAAGAAAAAGGAATTGATGGATTTTTTCAAAGCCCAGGCTGATGGTTCTTAAATGAAAACCAGAATGTTGCCAGCTGTAGTTGTGTGAGCCTGAGATCCTGAGATCAGACCCAGGCCTGGCAAAGCAATGCTAACCTGTCTCCCAATAAGAAATACAGACACTGATTATGTGGATCAGTCTGACTGTCCTGGCTTCTCTCCCCAGATATGCAAGGAAACAAAAACAAAAAACTAAAACGGGAATGTTTCATGTCAAAGCCTGAGAGCTACAGATATCATAGATATGAAACTGTTTCATAAACTGTAAGGTATGGTGTCATGTCAAACGAGTTTAACTGTTCCACATAATTTATAAAACTGCATCCCTGGGCCAAACACAGGAAGAATCAGGTGTGGCACTGCTAGGAGATGCTCATGGCAAGTGAGGAGAAGGGCACAGAAAGAATTGGGGTGCATTTCAGGAATTCTAGCCCTGGGACGCAGACCTTGCATGCTCAAGGCAGCGATGTCACGCCCTGCACTATCAACAAACACAGCAGAAGGCTACACAGTGATTACTACACAAAGTGGCACGTCAGTTCTTCTTATGAGCTGGCTCCCTAACAACTTCTGCTACATAGAGTTCACTTAGTCAGCCAATGAAATGAGTGTGCGGCTGCTATGGACTGTGAGTGCCAGGGTCCCACGATACACGAGCAGGCCCTGTCCTGCTCACAGGGCCACGCACCTGTGTGCTACACTTTGAATGACTGATCTAAACAAGTGATGGCGGACCTGTGATACAAAGCTTCCAGTGATACAAGCCAGATGGTGAGGTGGCCAGATAGCTCAGAAGATTGAAGTGCCTGCTTAAGGAGCTGCAGGGACCAGGGGTTCAATCCCTAGGGTGTGCCGAGACAGCGATTGAGACTGGACAGGGTGGTATGCACCTGCAATCCCAGCTGTTGGGAGGGTGAAAACAGGAGGATCACTGAGTCCAATCTGTGTAGTGAGAGCCTATAGAACCTGTACTAGATTAAAAAAAGTCTGATAACCAGAAGGCATGCTGGCTGCTCTATAATCCCAGCATTCCTAGCATTCTAGGGAAGCTGGGGCTGGAGAGTCACTTGGGAGATGGCAACAACTGCTTAAGTTTCTGTCTCCTTAAATTTGTTTCTTGTGAATGTTATCATAGTTCCCTAACCTGATACCATCCTATGCTTTGTCATAAGACGGTCTATTCCTATTCATAAAATGTCATACACCTTTGTCCCTTTGTCACAAGCTAAACCCATGCTTTGCAGCAGTATTTCTGTAGCTGCACCAAGTTATATCAGAGAAAAGCAAATCATCGCCCCTAGAACCAGACCTAGACCTGGACCTGGCCCTAGAGCTGTGTAACTGTTCTCCCCTCCTGCCCTTCAGGGTTGGTGTTCACCATGTGCTGAGTGCCCACCGCTGGCCCCCAATAAACCCGCCTGTCTCTGCACCAGGCTGCTGAATTGACTCAACTAAATAAGCTCATCTGCCACACAACACCAGCACCTGGGAGGCTGAGGCAGAAATATTCACTTCGAGTTCCAGACCAGCCTGTGCTATATTATTCACCTTGTCTGAAAAAAAAAAAAAAAAAAAAAAAAATATATATATATATATATATATATATGTTTCCATTTGAACCCAGGCCTCCTGTACCCCGAAGTCTGAGTCTCAGTCATGTTATTGTTATGGGTTATTTAGTATAGGAACTAGATTAGTTAGATAGAAATTTGAATAGAATTTTTTATTTGAGTTTAGGTTTGTTAGTTATTTTTTATGTAGACGGTTGATTGGCCCCGAACTTAGGTAGTAGGGGGACACTTATAACAAAAATTGTATCTAGTTTGGTAAGTGAGTTTGTTATTTAGTATAGAATAATAGAAGACTATATTTATTTGATATAGTTGTAAACTATAACTAAAGGGTTTTTTATAGTTTAGTGATAAGTGTATATATAATAAGATATATCTTAAGTTGATCATGTTATAGGAGATGGTTAGGGAGGGAGTTTGTTGTTTTGACAAGAAATAGTTCATTGTTGAACAGTTTTGAGTTGAGAGGGAGTTTAGGGTAGATAACAGGAGGCACAAGAGTTTTTAAATAATTTCTCACAGTTAAGGCATGAAATTCTGTTAACCTTTTACATTTCTCACTGGTTTTGTTTGGGAATTAATTTTTTTTTTTTTTTTTTGGCAGAGCTGGGGATTGAACTCAGGCCCTTGCACTTGCCAGGGAAGCACTTATTCTACTGAGCCATCTCCCCAGCCCTGGGAATTAAATTTTTCATTTATTTAAACCTCATAACTTGAGTTGTTTGGAGATGTGAGAAGCTTATTGTTAGATTTTAATATTATTAACTTTATTGTTTGAATATTTTGTTGTATATATGTAGTTAAATAGTTTATCATATAAGGTCCGATAAGTAGGACCAGAAGAAATATGATTATGGGTTTAATCATAGTAGTTATTATTTGTTAAGGAGGATATTGAAAATAACCCCCAGTTATTATTTTGACAGATATCTTGAGTTAATTTTTTTTTAGTATGTTTATCTGATTTTGTATCTGATGGTTATCTGACAGATTAAAACAGTATATATTTTTTATATTTTTGATGGTGAAACAAGTAAATAATCTATGATAGTCTGGTTGTTTAATATAGTTTGTTTATGTTTTGTTTTGTACTGACTAGGGCAATGGCCATTGAAGGGCATTAAGAGTTTTGGTTATATTATAATATAATTGTTTTATATGTTTTATTTTATTAAAGTATAGGTTTTTAAAAACATTGAATATTATAGTATAAGTTTTTGTGTTAAACAGGAAAGTGACTTTATTATAGTTAGGAGGAAGAGAGATGTTAGAAACTTGTTTTTTTTTTGTGGGGTGATGATGTTTTTGGATGGTGTAGTATTAAATTATTTTGAGACAGAAGAATTATAGTTGACGTGTTTAAACAACAGGAGAAGCCGGGCACGGTGGCGCAGGCCTGTAATCCCAGCACTGGAGAGGCTGAGGCAGGAGAATTGTGAGTTCGAGACCAGCCTGAGCTACAAAGTGAGCTTAAGGCCAGTCTGAACTGCATAGTGAGACCCTATCTCAAAAAAGACAAAAATAAAAAATAAATAAATAAACAACAGGAGACCCTACCTAGATAAGCTGGGATGTAGTTAAAAGTATGTTTCTTGTATGTGAAAAACCACCAGTGGATAATAAGACATTATTATTTATATATGGTTATTTTATAAGACTAGAACAATTTAGAAATCTTGACAATCTGTGACAACTTTTTTTAGTATGGTTTATAAATTGTATATAAGTTTTATTTAAAGTAACTATAGGGTTGGGCTGGCAAGATAGCTCAGCGGTCTAGAGCGCCTCCCAGGGACCGCGGTTCGAGCCCCAGCACCACATGCCATGCCAGCCCCTCCCCGCAAGGCTGGCTGAGCTCACACCCCGCCCCCGCGAAAAAAAAATCCGTGATTTGTAGCGAGACACTGTAATAAATAAAGGAATTAAAAAATAAAAATTAAAATTAAAAAAAATAAAGTAACTATAGGGGCCTAGGGAGATGGCTCAGTGGAATAAGCACTTCCCTGGCAAGTACAAGGGCCTGAGTTTAATCCCTGGTTCTGCCAAAATATAAAATAAAATAAAGTAACTATAGTTTTTGGGGTGACAAAATGTAGGGCACCAGGTGGTATATTATGTGAGATAGGTTTTTAGTTAGTTAAGTTATAATATGAGGTAGATTTAGAGATGTGTTTTAAAAAGGCTAAATTTTTAATATTTTTTATAGATTTGTATACTGGTTTTATGTATGAACTCAGTACATATTGAAGATCTAAGGTTTGTTTTAAGTAGAAAATTGGTAAATTAAGAGTATTTGTCATTTTTATCTATATGTTATTATGGGAATTAATTATAGGCACAGTGGGTATGGCCTACAGTGTATGAAATGTAGGTAAAAATAATATAAGAACTGAAAAAAGAGTTAGGCCAGGTTTGTACCCTGGCGTGGTAACTTGACCTTGAGTGGATTGGGCATTTTTTGATTGACCATCTTGTTGAGTTGTTGTTTACTGTAGCTGGTTTAATGTGGGTGTGGTTAGGATGATAGGATAAGGTTTTATCTAGTGAGATTTTAATGTGGATGGATCTTGTTTTTTTATTTATATCAGAGAGCCAGGTTTTGTAGTCAGTGGACTGTTAAGTTGTTTTGGTTTTGGATGTTAATGAAGGAAGAGGGAGTGTGTAGCCTGTAGTGTAGACTGTAGAACCTGTAAGGATTTAATAAGTTTTTGATTAGAAATGGAGGTTAGGATTTTTTTTTTTAGTTTGAGGATTAAGGGAGATGTCTGACTATATATAGATTTAAAGGGAGCATAGCAGGCTCGTAATAAAGTAAAAGAAGATTTATCTAGTTTTTAGCCTTAGTTTTGAAATGGTATTTTTTAAGAGTTTGATTTTTTTTTTTTTTTTTACCTGACCTGAACTCTGAGGCCCATATGTAAAATGTAGTTTTTATTTTAATTTTAGAGCCTGGGATAGACTTTTGGTAACCTGGGCTATGAAAGCCAGACCATTGTCAGACCCCATAGAAATGGATAGGCCAAGCCGGGCATGGTGGTGCATGCCTGTAATCCCAGCACTTGGGAGGCTGAGGCAGGAGGATTGTTGTGAGTTCGAGACCAGCCTAAGCTACAAAGTGAGCTTAAGGCCAGCCTGAACTGCATAGTGAGACCCTGTCTCAAAAAGACAAAAAAAAAAAGAAAGAAATGGATAGGCCAGGGGCTGGGGAGATGGCTCAGTGGAATAAGTGCTTCCCTGGCAAGCACAAGGGCCTGAGTTCAATCCCTGGTTCTGCCAAAAAAAAAAAAAAAAAAACTAGACGCTCCAGTGGCGCAATCAGTTAGCGCGCGGTACTTATAGAGAAATGGGTAGGCAGAATCTGGGAATAATCTCTGTTAATAACGTTTTTGTTACTATCAGAGCTGACTCTGATTGGGTAGTATAAGCCTCTGTCTATCTAGTAAAGGTATCTATTAAAACAAGGAAGTAGTGATTTTTTTTTTGACCCATTTTAGTGAAATCAAATTTTTAGTGTTTTTAAGGAGATATCTCTAGCCGCTATCTAGGTTTAGAAGTAATCTTGTTGGGTGTGGTGGAGACACTTTTTGGCTGATTTTATTAGTCATTTGATTTAGTTTGGGTATGAAATAGGATTTTTGTAACAGTTTAGTTAATCTATTTTTTTAAAGTGAGTTCTCTAGTGTATCTGTTGAATGAGTTTTTGGCCTAATGTCTCAGGAAGGATACTCCTGTTGTCTAGAAGCATGTCAGCCATCTTGTGTTTGCGTGGTTTTTGAGCTTTTAGCCAACAAAAGATCTATGTCAAAGTGGGCTGATCCAGCACTTTGGGTGGCAGGACAGGCAAGAGAACCTTAGGTGGCCCCACTGATTTTTGTGTTATCTCTTTGGTTGTGGCACCTGTCAGAGTATTTTTTTTGGGCCACTGGAAAGTTTATCTTTTGGTGTCCCTGTTAGTGGATAACTGTTACTTTTTGGGGGAGCCACACAGTTATAAGTAAGTTTAGGATCTCTTGGTCATTTTTAATTTTATGTTTACCAGTGGTTAATAGACCATGTTTTTGATAGTTTTATGTACATGTACAGTAACAAAAGTGTATCTGTTGTCAATGTAGATGTTTACCTATTTATTTTGTCTCCAGCAGAGAGCCTGGGTTAAGGCAATGAGTTCTGTCTGTTGGGCAGATATCTCATGTTTAACACTTGGGCCCAGATCACTTGTTTTTTTGTGACCATTGTTGTTCCAGTATAATGTATTTTATTTAGGATAAAACTATTTTTATTGGTGTATAATGTAGTATCAGAATTATCTATAGGAATGTTTGTGAGATCTTTTTTTAGGCTTGTTTTTGTATCAAGTACCTCAAGACAGTTATGGAGAGATACCTTGGGGTTATCATTTGGTAACAAGGTGGCTGGGTTTAAGATTGTAGTGTGCAAGAACTTAATGTGAGCTGGGTCTAAGAGTAAAGTTTGATATTGTGTAATCCATGAATTTGAGAGCCATCTGTTAGGAAGACTTTTTTTTTTTTTTTTTTTTTTTTTTTTTTTTTTTTTTTTTTTTTTTTTTTTTTTTTTTTTTTTTTTTTTT
>PVKA01047393.1:0-14353 GCA_004027165.1 Ctenomys sociabilis | reverse complement strand
TTATTGAATCTTTGATATAATTCAGCTATAAAAAAACCTGTAAATATAATTTCATGTATGCACCTTGTACAGTACCAAAACGTTATGAAAACAGTTTGCAATGTATTAATTCATTGACTCTGTATGGTTAAGGTGTCTTGAAACTGTCTGATTGACATTTGTATTTTAATAAAATAAAAATAAATGGAAAAAAAAAAAAAGACCTGTCAGAACATCTCCTCACTTGGACTATCCTTCTGACAGCAGTTTGTACCAGTCTCTGTTATACTACACACTATGGTATCTCAGAATTGTGGGCATCTATTTTCCTAAGTAGATCCAAGGAAACCTCACACCTTGTACTCTGTGCATCTCCAAACCTCCATGTGGGGAAAGGACATAAAGGAGATAGTGACTCGGGTCACTATTTTTTTTTAACAAAAAGCTAAAATAAAACCCAAAGTACCATCTAAGTCCAAATAGCTTAGAGGCATGAGATATTTTACAAAGAGAATCATCTAATTCAGCAATAGCCATACTGACTATAGTTTTTGCAGACAATTAACTATGGTTGCAATAGCAGTTAAGCTAATTTGGTTTAGGCAGCTACTTTACAGCAGATATGTTCTGACATAGAAATTCAAAGTGAATCATTTGTGTTGCTGCCAGGATGTTTCTTCACGATAATCTCTCCTTACCACATGCTGGAAAGTCAAGGACAAATATGATGGACAGAATATAGGCCTCAGAGTAAGAAATGTGTACACCCCAGCTCCAATTCAACTCCTTACAGTCTATGTGACTTTCTGCATTTAAATTCTCTGCATTTAAGTTTCTTCTTCTAGAAAAACAGAATGCTACTACATATATCATAAAATAATGTAACACAGTACTTACATTGATGCTTGGGCTAAGAGAAGGGCTCAATAAATAGCAGCCATTATTTTGACTCAATTAAAGTAATTACAATTCAAGTAATCTGCAAAGGCCAGCAAATGCATTTAAGAAAATAAATCTATGTTAGTAGGTTTTCAAACTGACAGCTTACACATTGTAGCTAAGAATACCCACAAACAAAATGTCTGTAAAACAAACTTCTTAAATTTAAATTAAACTCACACCTGAAACATACCACCACACTTCTTTGTGTTCTCCAAGAACTGATCTCAAATCAGGTTGCCCTAGAATGAAAAGAAAAATCACCCAATCTTAATTTGTCTTTGTTTCCCAATATATCTCTGCTGACACTCTAATCAGGCACTCAGTGCTCCCTCTTCTATCCATACTTTTCAAACTCCAATCCCATTGTCAGGCCACATTTTCTCTACCTCTGCCCATTTGACATCCCCTTTCTCTTTTGAACCCAAAATTTAAATTTCGTTCATTCACAAAGACCATAACTGCTGATAGATGTTTCAAGCCTTCAGCACTTCCTGTGTTAGGCCTGAACGTCTACAAATCACCCCCTCTCAGTATTATGCCCCCTTCCACTAACCCCCTGAAAACTTTTTCAAGGGCTTGTATATAATAATTAATATAGTCTAGTATATATATAGACTATATAGACTAATATAGTCTATATAGACTAATATAGTCTATGAAATATAATAATTCATATAGTCCGTTTCACAACAGTCTCTTCTGCAGTCAGTGTGTCTCCTACAAGTATTATCAACATAAGCATTATCAGTCTTTGCTGGAACCTTTGTAGGACGCTTGGGCTTTAAAACTGGTCTAACCAGCCTTTCACCCTCACTAGAGCACCGTACCGCACCTTAAACACATTTCTAAAAAAAAAAGCAAGATTTCTTCCTTTTCAGATCTTTATCTCTTCTGGAATTTGAGAGGAAACCCTTTCCCACATCAGGATTTGGCCAGGGAAAGGGCAGTGGCTGAAGGAGCCAGGAACAGGATGCTACCCTTTCTTCAAATCCCAACAGGAAAAAGAAATTTGACACCACGTTACGCCATGGGGAGAAGGAATTCTCAATGACCCCAGGGGAAAGTTAAGAGTGAATGGGTTCATAGGGTGGTCGCTCAAATCTGAATACAAAGTGTGAGAAGACAGCAGAGATCATCCAACTCCCACAAGTAGTAAGATAATCCGTGAGCCTCCTGGGGAAGCCCATCAGGAACCCTGATTTCAGTCCTCTGAGGCGGCACAAAGCGGGAAAAGGGGCATTGTGGTAGAAAAAGTGCACAGGTGGACTAAAGAGCAGAAAAGGGACAGCCAACACTCCCGAGGCTCCAAACAACTGGCGCCCACCCGACACCCAGTCCCGACACCCGCAATCCCCGCTGAGGCGGAGCTGGGCGGAGTTAAGGCTGAACGCCGAGGCCCCGGAAGCACCTTCCTCCCAGGGCCCCAGTGTCCCACAGTCCCCAGCCACAGCCGCTCAGACTCTCTTCCTCTCTGACCTCCAGTTCCCCGGCTACCGAAGCGCTACTCCTTAAGGAACCACGGATAACCGGGCAGGCACGACAGCTCCTGGGCTCAGACTGCCCTCTCGGTGTCCGACGCCAAATAACTCTCTTCTCAATTTCGCGCCTCACGCGAGCCGGCCTAGATTCAGCAGTTGGGCCCAGGGCTGCTCTCTCACAGCCGCGGTAACTGCTTCAGCGCTTCCTATTGGTTACCGGTCACCGGGAGCGCCTGAGGCCCAAGCCCTTGGCCTCATGGGAAATGTAGTTTACGGTCTCTGGAGGCTGTTCTTCCGGGGAAAGGGGGGGTGTCTAATCCTGGTATTGGTGGAGAGATGAAAGTAAAACTGGAGGACTGTGGGAGATGGAGTTAAGACTTTTTTAATACACCCGCAATTCCTACCTCCGCCCGCGCTTCCTTTAGTCTCCTAAGTGACTGGAGAGGGTATACTGGATATTGTACTTTAGATTGTACTGCTGTGCAGAATCATTCTCCTAGCAAATGAGGTAGTGATTGTGCGGGCAGAGGAAGACTCTAGCTTTATTTTAATGTTCTTAAATTATTCACGTTTTTTGGAAAATATTTTGTATAATGATTTGATTGAATGTTTTACAATATTTATGTAGAAATTTGAACTTAAACTGAAAAGCTTTAAAATTATTAAAGTTTGCTTTGTGTGAACCACCTATATTAGATCCACTTTAAAGGCGTGGGGAAATTTATATTTTGTTTACAATTATTTATCATGCCTCGTGTTAGAAACAGCGTCACAAATAGACGTTAAATTTGATATAGGCTAGCCCAAGAGGAGACTGCATTGGCGAAGAGTGACCACATACAGTACACTAGTTTAACGTAAGAGTTTAGGACAGGTAGACAGCTCATCTTGAATGATAACAAAATAATTATATATACTTGAGAAAAAATGATTCTTGGAGTAAAAACATGTTTCAAACAGTACATTGAAAATAAGTACTGCCTCTAGAAATTTTCAAATGATTTAAAGTTTGAGAAAAATGGTTATTAGAGTTAATTTTACTAAAATTTGGCACATTGTTGGAGACAAACTTCCATTTGAATGAATCATTACGTATTGAATTCCAACAATTTTCATGGTAAGGACAACGTTTTGACTCACAAATGGAATGAAGAGAAAGAGGGATTGCATTTTACTAAGATAATTGACTAAAATTTTAAAAGAAGTGAGGGAAAGGGATTTAATACATTCAATCTTTTATTCAGCAAACTGCTTTGTGCAAGGGTCTGGGATAGGTACGATTACTAGAAAATTGGAAAATAGTTCTTCTTCTCAATTAGCAGGCAATCTGTGAGAAAGAGGAAGATAGACAAGTATACGCTGTGAAAAAGTACTCTGAATAAATCTATACAATGTCATGGAAGATGGATAAGGAGGAACTCATTCTAATTCTGGAAGATGCCACGCCTGAGAAAAGGACATGAAGAACCAGTAAGATATTTGTCAGATCTGGGAGAAGGAAGTAAACCATATTTTGTACAGAGCACGTATAAAGGTATTGGGACAAAACAGAGAGCAAGACGCAAACAGATAAAAAGTTTAATATTGCAATGTCTAGATTAGCCCAACAATGAAGTCAAACTTAAACTGGAAAGTGTTAGAGAATTATCAAAAGATTTTAAAGAAAGGAATAGCATATGGAGTTGCTAGATGTTCAAAGTGAGGGAAAGGAAAGATTCCATAATGACTCCCAAATTTTGACTCAGTGTATTGTAGTACCATTTGCTGAGCTGAGGAACCTAAAACAAAAGTAAGGACAGGAAGGAATCAATATTTTTTTTTTGGTATCACGGATCAAACTGAGGACCTTGTTCTTGCCAGGCAGGTGCTTATTCTGCTGAGCTATATCCCTGGTCCTTAGAAATCAATTTTGAACACTTAAAAATTGAGTTCATTAAAAACTTGGGTAAAGATAAATGGTAGGCTGATGAAAAATGTAGGCTGCAAGTTCATTGACAAGGACTTAATTGGAGCTAAACATTTGGGAAACATCAATATATAGTTGGCAATTCAATTAAAAATTGATTAAATTTCACTTAAAGAGTAATGAGAAAATAATATTTTGCAGTATTGGGGATTGAACCTTGGCCCTTGCACAGGATAGCCAATCACTGCAACAGGAAGCTACACATAGTCCCAGAAAAATAATTATTAAAAGACGACAATTCCATGTAGAACCCTGGAACCCATTGTTGTATAAGATGAATTTATCAAATGGTGAACCAGGGTAAATCCTTCTGGTTGGACTCAGAAATCAATTAATAGGTCAAGTTTTGAGGTTCACTCAGAGCCAGTGTACAGGTCAGATCATGGCCAGGATACAGATTTTAATATGGAAAACGTTTGGCTTCAATCTTTTCTCAGATTAAAATCTGTTCTGTCTATAGCCATCCTTATAGGCCAGAGTAGATTTGTGGCTAATGCCCATCAAACCAAGTTTAGGACAGCCTGCTATCAATATAAACTCTAGGTTTGTTGTCATGTTTCAGTGTGTGGCCTTGACCAGAGTGTATCTATGACCACTGTTAAAGCTCATGTGGAACTTTCCAGAAATCTAGAATATCTTGAATTATACCTCATTGTAAAATCAATGTGTAAGATTTTAATCCAAATTTCAGCCACAATTATGATTTAGTCTCTGTGTAGGAAGAGGCTTTAGGACCAGTCTTAGACCACAGACAGGGTTAGTGATCAGTTCAATATTTGACCTGATGTTTTGGTCAGTGTTGGAAACACTTTTATTCCTAGACTTGAGAATCACCCAAAGCCAAGATTATAGTTCAACCAAGGGTCAATGTTCATGATGATTTGTCTGCCTAGGGAAAGTTTATATAAGTATATGTGAAGAATTTACGTTCAGGCATCTGCCAGGTTAAACTTTCAAGTAGTGATGCTGGTTGGAGTTTCTTCTTAGTAATTAAGTTTTATTCTGTAACCACTAGTAATGCATAGACTGCTAACTTTCAGTCTGTTGCCATGTTGGGACATTACCTATATAAGTAGGCATTTCCCCAAACACTCAGGCACTCACAGGTGGGGCTTTTAGGAAGTGATTAGATCACAGGGGTGTGATTTTCATCAGCAGATTAGTTCATTGAAAAATTTGTAGCTAAACGTGATCATGGGAGGTAAAGCTTGATTGAAGGAGGTGGGCCAATGGGGGTGTGGTCTGGAATGATCTATCTTCCTCCCTCCTCCCCTGGTAATTGCTCTGATTCCTGCTGCCATGCCATGAATTGTTTCTTCTCTGCCATACCCTTCTGCCAAACTACCTTGCCTTAGAGCCAGCCAAGACTGAAGACTGAAACCTCTGGAAACTGTGAGCCAAAATAAATATTTGCTCCTCTGAGTTGTGGGTGTTGAGTACTGTGTTTTAGCAATGACAAAGTAACTAAGACATCTTGTGATATGCCTATATTAGTCAGCTTTGTGTCAAATACAGTGCAATGCCTGAAGAAACTAACTTAATAGAGAGAAATACTTTATTTATTTCACAGCTTTAGATATTCAAGTCAAGCATTGCAGTCAGCTAGGGATTGTAATGAAGGTAGTGAACACAAGTAGCAAAATTTCTTGTTGGAATGAGTGGTCATATCACAAGCAGAAAAGCACAGAGAGAGGATGTTCAGGTTCTCACAATCCCTTTTGTGGACAGACTGACTAACTAAGCACCTCATATAAAAACCTATTTTCTCTTTTCATAATGCTGATGTTATATTTCAGTCTGTGGATAGAGTTAGGAGAAATATAACCAGTTCATATATTCCAGCTTGAATTCAAATTTAGAAGCTCCGGTTATAATCCGGTTGTTTTGTTTTGTGTTTGATAAGGCTGTTACTAGGATTTGAGTTTAGAGTGTTTGTGTATACTTGTTAGTTTGAGATGTAAGCTCTAGCTAGTACAACAGGAATTTGAATATTAGGAGAGGAGTTCAATCTGTACTGTTAGTGATCACACTGTGCCCAGTGTCATGGGTACATCTATTTTCAATTTGGAGCTAGGTTTGTAGTCAAACTGAATGATGAACCTCCAGCTTGTGCTAGTACTTAGTCTATAGCCACTAATATGATGAATTTTATGGGCTTAAGACTTGGTGACAAAGGTTAGTACTCAGCTTCAGCATATTGGTGGATTGGAGAAAGTGAAGAGAGATTTGACTTAGTCTCGTAATGTTAGGAATCATGTCTGAACAAAGTTTTGATCTCAATCTTTAGCTCTCAGACTGTAGGCAGAGTATATATTCTTTATCCAAAGTCAGTGCTCATACTGTGGCCAGAAATTGGGCTGAGATCTAGGCAATGATGAGTACAGGCTGTGTTCAGGATTAAAGTGAATTTTGTTGCTAGGCTTTAAGATAAGCATATGAAAAGTGTTTGTTTTGCTTTTGCTTAGTTGTCTATAATTCATTTTTAGGGTTTTGGTTTAGTCCTTGTTCAGTGCAGGTGAGCAGTTCAGTTTCTTTTATTTTCTTTTGTTGAGAAACAAATAACAGTAAGACAGTTTCAAAACTGATTAATAGGACAGTTTCAATAATCAATACATTGTACATTGTTATCTTCTTAGTGGTTATCCATAGTACAAGAATCAGACAGGGTATCCTGTCCAAACACTATTAGTACAAATATTTCTATTCATTGAATTAAGGGAAAGTAGCTGTATATCTATCCCAACTATTCTGTATATACAAATACAAAACGATCCTTCCTTTGTATCCCCTTTTTTTATTTAGTCCTGTTAGAGGTGGGTATTCCATTGGCATCTATATATATTTAGCAGTTCAGTTTCTATTACATGATATTAGTCTGTAACCAAGCTATGGTCAAAACTGGGATCTAGCCTGGGAATAGCATTTAAACTAGAACTAAGGATCAGTCTATGTTTTTTTTTTTTTTTTTTTTTTTTTTTTTTTTTGTCTTTTTTGAGACAGGGTCTCGCTATGCAGTTCAGGCTGGCTTTAAGCTCACTTTGTAGCTCAGGCTGGTCTCGAACTCACAACAATCCTCCTGCCTCAGCCTCCCGAGTGCTGGGATTACAGGCATGCGCCACCACGCCCGGCTCTAGATCAGTCTATGTTAAAGGATCCGGATCAGTTATCTTGGTTATGTTTCTTTTGTTGCTGGGACAAAATAACCAACACTCAAAATTAAGGAAGAAAAGGTTTATTTAGCTTCTGTTGTGGAGGTTTCAGTCCATACTGAGCTGGCTCCAACGCAGAGTGGCCCATGGCAGAGGGCAACAGTTCATGGCAGCAGAAGGCAGCAAAGGCAAAAGAGCAAAATGAGGAACAACAGAATGGAAGCCTCTTTCCCTTCCTTATATTGTACACTGGCTACCCCCTCTCAGGGCAGTCACACCCATAATCCCAGCATTGGATCATGAATCAATCAAAAACTCTAGAATCCTGTCCTGTTTCGGCACAAGGATTTGAGGGGACCTCAAGACACAAACTATAGCATCAATCATTAGCTACTTAGCAGGAATCAGATTTATTTTCAAGTCAAAAGCTCAGGTTAAAGGTTGAACTTATGGACTCAGTCTGTAAAATGTGTTAGGAATTCAGTGTGGGGATAGAGTTTAAAATGTAGTCTGTAATCTGCTAGTAGCCATGAGGCTTAGGTGTCAAATCAGTGGCCATTTATGGGGTTCCATCTATTTCATTATTAGGGTATTATTGAATGATCAGATTTATGAACCCTTTGGCAGCAAAGTTTGAACTTGGTCTGTGATCAGAGTTAAACCTCAGGCTGTGAACATGAGCAGGATTGGGGCATATGCTGTGGTCAGAATGTACCTTTCAGTTTTGTAGCAGATTGGGTTTCACTTCTTGGCCTTGATTAAGTCACAGTCTTTGGATGCATTTAGATCTTGGTCTCTGTACATGTTTTCACCTCTATATGAGGCCAAGTTTAGTAATCATTTTGTGGCCAGTGTAGGGGTCATTTTCTGGTTAGTGCTAAGTCTGTGGAAATTGTAGCTGGCTTAGTTTCTAAGATCAGATCTCAGGTTGTGACTGATGTAAAGCACCATCTGCCTGTGTTTATGCTGAGAGTTCAGTAGCTGTGCTGAGCTCACATTTTGCAGTGAGTGTAGGATGTTAGATGTATCCCAGAGTTGAGTCAGACTGTAGCAAAGTCTAGAGACTCAGCTTGGGTCTGTGGCTGATGTTATGTTTGATCTTTGTATGAATTACAGATTGATGCATGGACCATAATTAGGGTACAATAAAAGATCAGGAATGGAGACAGTCTGAGACTGGTCATACTTCCTTGCTCTTGGACCAGAATTAGTCATTATGCCACTATGCTGGGGAACTCAGTTAATTTAATCAGGGTAAGAGTTGGGATGTCACCAGAAAGAGGCTTAGTTTATTAGGAGAATCAAATTCCATATTAGGGGCTACAATAAGGTCTTGGTCTATAATTGCAGAATTAAGAACTCAGCTTATGTCGGGTTAGATACAGATTTGGTGGCTAGGGTTAAACAAGGTACCTATATATTCAGATTTGGCAGTGCGGTCTGTGACTAGGCTTATCAGACTTGCTGCCAAGCCTATGGCAAGTGATAGTGGTTTGATTATATTTCAATAAAGTGATCATAAATAAGGTTTGGAAAAGCAGATTTTACACACAAAATAGTAGGCATTATGCAGGGAAAGATTTATAGAGAGAAGCTGATTCATGGAGGCACAGCAACACTGTCCTTGGCATCACTTTGGAAGGCAGTGAAAGCACATGAGATTGAAGGAAAAGGAAAGAACTGGTAAGGTGAGAGCTGATACCTCATGGAAGCAGATACATGCTTCTTGAAGGAGACACAATTTTTATAAGTGTCTGGTGGGAGTAGTGTAATTTGGAAAAATTTGAAATGGTTGGAAACTTCCATTTGTTAAGTTCTTCTTTCATGGTTTTTGTGCCAGTAATGGACTTTCCTGACCATTCTTCCCAAGCTATTCTCCACCTTCCTTCACAGTACTCTGCCCTCCATCATATTGCACTCACAATATGCTCAGTAAGTACCTGGCAATGTTTCATGCATATTTGTTTTTATCCACATGCTCCCATAGACGTTTTATCACTCATTTTCATTATAAAGATAAGAAAATCAGTAAGCTAATACAAGTTTTGAAAGAGTTTCACAGTTAGTAATTGCAGAGTTCAGTTTCTAATCCAATTTTATCTGACTCCAGTCTCTTATGATCTCTGCATGATACATCTTGGCCAATATTATGTATGTGTGATTTACATTTCACCTTTATCCCTTGGCTTCAGTAATTTTGTTGCATTTTATTTTTATAAATTTGAAAAGTGGTTCATATTATTATTAATGTCTCCTTTTTACAGTTGAGAAAACATCTTCACTTTTTATTTATTTATTTATTTTTATTAATTTTATTGAGAAACAAATAGCAATGAGACTGTTTCAAAACAGGTTAGTAGGACAGTTACAATAATAAATACATTGCATATTATTGTCTTTGTAGTAGTTATTCATAGTACAAGTTGCAGACATGATATCCTGTCCAAATGCTATTAGTACAAATCTATCTTCTCATTGAATTAAGAGAAATTAGCTGTACATATATATATATCCTATTTTGTATATGCAGATACAAAATGGTCCTTCATTTGTATCCCCTTTTTTGTTTAGTTTTGTCAGAGATGGGTATTCCATTGCCATTTAAATATTGTAGGTGTGAAAATTCAAGAGACAAAGAAAAAATGTCATAGGGCTGTCCTGCTACAATGCTGTATATGGTTAGATTTCTAAATTTCTGTGTAAAAATATGCAATTGTTTATTATAAGTTTCTAGTATATTTTTTTATTTTTCTCTTCATATTCTGTAGGGATTTAAAGTTTAACATATCAATACTTGATGGAAAATACCTGTTGTTCCATGTTATGCCCAAGACATTTGATATTCAGACAGACAGTGAGGTTAAATTCGACTGCCTATGTTATAATGTAATAATTTCATTAAGCTTCTGTTCTAGAGGGTTAACAACTTAAGTTTGAAGACAAAAAATTAGAGCAAAAGAAGGACTTCAGGACAGCCAACATTTTGGCCCTAGCCATTCAAGGTCAGTGAGGACTCAGGACATAAGAGAACCTGAACAGAAGCATCCTGTAACTCAGTGGTGTCCGAAATTTTCTGATTGAGAAAACATCTTCAGAAGAGATATTTTTTTCTCAGTGTTGCACAGCTAAAATGTAGACTTTTGGGCATTGGTACATGCTGACTGGGGAAGGATTCATTGGTAGGAATATGTTAGGTTTCCATTGTGTTATTCTCTGTAGTGATTTGAACCTGTGAGAATATTGAAAGACAATGGTGATCCAGGTGTATCAGAATCTCCAAAAGGGTAGGCGTAGGTAGAGAACCTCCTTCATCACAAGTGAGTGTAAATGTTACTGATGGGATATTGTATGTATGAACACTATGGATTAGAAAAAAGTACATGATTGCTGAAACATGCCTCGATACTTTTGTCTATGCCAAGCAATAGCCATGCCAATAATATTTCCAAGGGAACGTCACATGATATTTTTATTATTTCCATAATCTGTTCTTGGCTTTGCTTATTTACATTATATAAGGAATTTGCATCTTTCACCCAGGGAATTTATAGTCTGTGGTTAGGAGGGATTTTATTTCTACTTTCAGTATGGATGAATAAACTTTTATTGGATCTGTGGAACATTATTTTTTATTATTTTATTATTTTTAATTTTTACTTTATTGAAGTACAAATATCAATGAGACAGTTTTAAGATACCTTGACAAGATGGATTTAATAAACTAATACATTGGAAACTGTTTTCATAATGTTGTGGTATGATAGAAGGTGCACAAATGATATTATACTTACAGACATTATTATAGCATATGTCTCTTATCAGTAAATTAAGAGAGTGTAGCTGTTTGCGTATCTTATTTTTATACCGGAATTACATCAAAGATTCAATAATTAAAACTTTCTAACTTGTTATTTTCCTAGTGGTTGTCCATAGTACTAGAAGCCGACATAATATCCTGTCCAACCACCATTAGTGCAAATCTTGCCTCTCATAGAATTATATAGAAGCACGGCATTATCTATGCCAACTGTACTGTCCATACACACACATCATGATTCTTTCTATACCCCTTACTTTGTCTACACCTGTCAAAGATGGGCACTCCATGGTCATTCAACTAATTTAGGTGCCTGAACTTGACGACACAGTCCAACACAGTTCAGCATTCCACAACAAGAGTGAGTTATCTGAAGAAGTTGGCGAACATACCCATTTACAGCTCAACTTAGTATTATGGCTTCGCGCTGTATACCTCACTTTTATACTTTTTGCTGGATGGTTAAGACCTAGATAGAGCAAGACTTATATACCAACACATGTACTTTATGTTTCTTATGAGGTCAGAGAAGTCCCCTGAGGGTTTTTCTTGTAGTCCTGTACCTTATTCTGTAGATCCTTTGTCTGTGTCATCCATGTGGATGAGTCACAGCCAATGCTTGACCAGTTTGCTCTCTGTAAGAGCTTGAGAGAAAGTTTTCTCTTCATGTGTCTCTCCCCAGGCACACTATAGAACTTCAATCTGTTTCCTCTGTGGCTCCATAATCTCCGTGTTCAGAAAATTTGGATCTCAACTGAGTTTCATGATGTTGTAGTACAGGTTCTCCTATGTCCTGAGTCTTCCCTGACCTTGAAAGGCTAGGGCCAAAATGTTGGCTGGCCTTGTGTCTCTTCTATTTCTCCAACTTTGATCTGTGAATTTAGGTTGTTAACCATCCAGAAGAAAAGCTGGTTAGTATCCTGCAGCATATGCCATTCACTTTGCCTTATCTGATTCAATTGATTTTAGTTGTTGTTGTACGTTTGCATTTGTATTTCTTCTTTTCACTTCTTATACGAGGGAGACTATATGATATTTACACATTGGTGTCTGGTTTATTTGGCTTATGAGTATATGTTCAAGTGGCATCCACTTCAATATAAATGCTTCAAGCTTATCATTCTTAATAGCTGAGTAATACTCCATTATATAGAAATACCACATCTTTTTCAACCATTCCTCATGTGATGGACATCTTGGTTGTTTCCAAGATTTTGCAATCACAAACTGTGCTGCTATAAACATAGGTACACATATATCACTATGATACAAAGTTTTCAGTTCCTCTGGGAAAATTCCCATTAGAGGGAGAGCAGGCTTGAACCGGATTTCTAGTGCTACTCTTTTGAGGAGTCTCCACAATGACCTCCACAATGGTTGTACCAATCTTAATTCCCACCAGCAGTGGGGAAGTGTTCCCTTTTCCCCATAACCCCTCCAATATTTGTTGTTGGTTGATTTCCTTATGATAGCCATTCTTTCTGGAGTGAGACAGTATCTCAGTGTTGTTTTTATTTGCATTTCACGGATGAGCAGCGATGTGGAGCATTTTTTCATATGTTTATTCACTTCTTTAATTTTGTCCTCTGAGAAGTGTGTATTCATCTCAGATGCCCATTTCTGAATTGGGTTTAAAATTTGAGGACCCTGTTGTATCATAGTTCTTTATATATTCTAGACAGTAGACCTCTGTCTGATTGCTTATTAGTTAGGATTTTTTAAAAACTTGTGCGTTGTCTTTTCACTCTGTTGACAATTTCTTTTGACACACAGAAGCTCCTTAAGAAGAGTTGATCCCAGTTGTTGATTTTTTCATGTGCTTCCCGTGCAAATATATGTTTCATCATGAACTCTTTACCTACCCCTATGTCTTCAAGAGTTCCTCCTACTTTCTCTTCTAGGAGATTGAGTGTTTCTGTTTTAATGTTTAGATCTTTAATCCATTTTAACTTTAACTTAGTGCATGGTGGTAGAGCTGGGTCAAGTTTTAGTTTTTGGTATGTAGAAAGCCATGTTTTCCAGCACCATTTGTTAAAGAGGCTAACTTTCTTCCAGTGAGCTTGTTTAGCCCCTTTGTCAAAGGTCAGGTGGCCGAGTGTGATTGTAGATGCCTCTGCATCTTCTAATCTATTCCACTGATCCTCAGGTCTATTTTGTAGCCAATACCATGGTGATTTTATCACAGTGGCTTTGTAGTATAATTTCAAGTCGGCAATTGTGATGCCTCCTGCCTTTTCTTTATTGGCCAAGATTGCCTTTGCTATTCTAGGTCGTTTGTGATTCCAAATGAATTTTAGAAATGATTTATGTATGTCTGAGAGGTATGTTGGTGGCAGTTTGATAGTGATTGCATTAAATCTGTACAGCAATTTTGGGAGTATGGCCATCTTCATAATGTTGCTTCTTCTTATCCAGCAGCAGGGAATATCTTTCCATTTTCTGAAATCCTCTATAATCTGTTTTCTTAGGGTGTTGTAATTTTCCATGAAAAGATCTTTGACTTCATTGGTTAAGTGAATCCCAAGGTATTTCATTTTCCGTGGTGCTATTGTAAAAGGTATTGTTTCTATAGTTTCCCTTTCAATGTGCTTGTTATCTGTGTGGAGGAATGCTATTGACTTTTGAGTATTGATTTTGTATCCTGTTATGCTACTGAATTTCCCTATCAGTTCTAGTGGTTTCTTGGTGGAATTTTTGGGCTCTTCCAAGTAAAGTATCATGTCATCTGCGAATAGTGGTAATTTAACTTCTTCTTTATCTATTCTTATTCCCTTTATTTCTCCCTCTTTTCTAATGGCTGTTGCTAAAGATTCCAACACTATATTGAATAGGAGGGATGATAGAGGACATCCTCGTCTTGTACCTGATTTAAGACTAAAAGATTTCAGTTTTTCCCCACTTAGGATTATATGAGCTTTTGGGTTGTCATAGATGGCTTTGATCAAGTTAAGATAGAGTCCATCGGGGCTGGGGAGATGACTCAGTGGAATAAGTGCTTCCCTGGCAAGCACAGGGCCTGAGT
>PVKA01047392.1:0-14355 GCA_004027165.1 Ctenomys sociabilis | reverse complement strand
ACAAGGGAGTGTGGAGTCTGCCTGGAAAGAGCAAAGTAGCAACCTGTGCACAGTGGCTCCCTACACTGCAGGCAAGACTGGGCTGGCACAGGGAAAGAAGGTCCCAAGAATAGGCTGGCCTGTGACACAGGCCTTTATGCTGAAGCAGAGGTAAGAGGCAGGCAGAGAGCTGACTCACTGACCTGTGGACTGGAAGACACCTGGGTTGCACAGACAGTAACGGGAAGCAAAGGCCTCCATCATGCGATCGATTTTCTGAGCCTCTCCAGGCAGCCTGAAGCTCCATAGGAACTGCCTGAGGACAGACAGACCCTTCATGAAACAATCATGCCACATTAAGAATGTGAACACCTCCCACCTGCATACTACCTGGCTGGAGCATGGGGGCTTCAGAACCAGCAGAGACTTGGTTTTCTTCCACTCAGTAATTCAAAGCAGATTTACCAACTGCTCACCAACTCTTCAGCAAGGCTGGCTGCTCCTCCCATATGCATGGCCAGAGTCCCAGTACTTCTTGTCCCCCCTGACAGTCTCCTGCATCCGACCTGGTGATCCCCATGACATCCTATGGCTGCCACAGTCCTGACAGCAGACATGAGGTCACATCGCCCTCTTAGGACTACACCCATGAGTCGGAGCAAACTTAATAGGACACATCCAGGGCCCAGCCTCACCCCAGGCCACAGCCAGTGGCTGCTGCTGCCTCCCTGAACTCCTGCCTGTCCCTCAGGCCCAGCTGAGCAGATGCTGCTATCCTTAGATGCCCTCCTCCCTGAGGTCTGCTAATCACCCTCCCTAAAATTGAAAACCATACTCTGACTGACACTCCCACCCTCTTTGCTTTCTTGGGCTACATGACATTTGACCTACCTGCTCCCTGTCCATATGAAGGGTTGAGGGCAGGGACCATCCATGGCTGTTATGTTCTCTATGTCTCTGTGGCCAGCCAAGTCTCCCCATCTGCCTAGTGATGTTCAAAGCTACAGTGGCTTCAGCACACAAGAGTGCTGAGCTCTGACCTATGGGCTCTAATGAAGCTTCTGACTGTCCTTAGATTTTAAGGCACTGACACTACCTAGTGGAAAGGGCAGAGGGGGAAGCTACTGCTCTCTTGCCCTCAGGCTACCTTCCCTCCTTTACAGGTCTCCAAAGGGGCTGCTCCCTGATGACCACCACTATCCTCTTTATGCTAGGATTCCCACACCGGGCCTCTCTCTGCTCCAAACCTTCACACCTGACTCACTGTGCCACCTGCAGGTCTCAGGCGAGCAATCTTGGGTTAGCTCAGACTACCTTGGATATTCCCGTGTCACCAAAGCACCCTACTGTGTGCTGCCCCATCCATGACCAGCCTCCCTCAGACAGCTTCTCAGACCATATAGGACAGCCCAACCCAAGAACCCCTCTGCTGACCTTGTGCTTCCACCAGGGACTCTCCTCAGCCCTGAGCCACCTAGATGTCCCTACCTTACAGCCTCACTTTTTGTTTCCAAAGCAAGCAGTTCTGACAACTCACAAAACTTGGGTTTTTGAAGTATCCATTATCCTTCTGTCTGTCTTCCCAGTGAGGTCTGTGGGGCCATTCTGGGTACCACCCCTGTCACCAGAGTTCCTACCACATGTGTGTCAGAACAGTTCAAGGACAGAGTGACAAGCTAAGGACCCACTTGAGCAGAGCCAAGGTGACAACTCTGTCCTCCCCTACTCTAGGTGGGGCCTCCCAAAATTTTGACACCATGGGATTCATGAAGAACTTCTCTGGCTCTGGTCCGGAGATCAGCGGCCCACAGACATGGAACCACAGGGGCAACGGCCATGCTGTGGACACACTTACCATGCACCAGAACTGCACCTTTCACTGGATACAGACTCAATCACTGAATCTGAAAATGTCAATCATTTTCCCAGGACACCTATACACAACTCGCAAACTGTTTAGCCCCAGACTGTGCTTCTGAGCACCCCCAAGAGGGTCACATCCAAAGGCCAATCTTTCAGTGCACAGCTTAAATAAATAAGAGGCCATATAAATAACACCATGTTATGGCAGACAAAGTCTAAGAACAGGAACCAGACAAGATAGAATCACAGCCTCCTCAGTCCTAGAACAGGCTGAGTGTCTCCATCAGAAGCTTGCCCCTCTGATGGGCAGGGGTTCGGGGTCCAAACACAAAGTGCCATGTGGTCCAGCCAGAACATCACAGAGGATCCCAGGACAAGGGGTTCAAGTGGGCATATACAGAGCACCCAGTGGACCCTGGCATAAGGCCACATGAGGGAGTGTGAAGGCTATGTCCTGTCCATGCCACAAGATGCTCAGTGATATCCAGCTTTCTGCAGCCCAGACTGAGGCCTCCCTCTGCTGGCAGGAGGTCTCCATCTACCCCGTCATAGTTGGAGCAGTCATGCTAAAGGTAAATCTGGCTGGAAGTGGGCAAAACAGTGTGGAGACAACACTGAACAGGGTGTTTTGACCCACAGTCATGGGTCAAAAGCACCCCATAGCCATTGGTTGTCACACAAAATGTAGGACAGCAGAGGAACCATGAGCAGGATGAAGAACTGAAGGTCACAACAAGGAAAACATGACATCTGTCCCTCTATACCTGTTCCACTCCACTGGGCTGCTGTACATCATGTGGCAGTCACACATCAGGAGGAGGAGCACAGGAATGCAGTCAGTATCTGCAGGACCTGTGGGCTCCCTGACTTACTCTGAGTGTTGACAACCAGTACTCCACTACTGCATGGGCCTCCTAGTGTGGTCTATGCCATGTGCAGCTAAATACTCACCTTAAGGCTTGTACGAGGTTGAGATCAGCAAACTCATGGAGTTCAACAAAAGCCTGAAGAACTTTGATATTAAATTCATCCCTTGGAGAGAGTGGAAATAAGTTTTCAAGTCTAAATCACTTTAAAAGAAAGCCACACCCCATCTCACCATGGGAGCTTATATCTACAATCCCAGCACTATGGGTCACTGAGGTAGGAGAGTCACAGGCTTGAGACCTGCCTGGGCATCTCAAACTTAGTGAGAATTTGTCTCCCAAAAATTATAGAAGAGGAGAGGTAGAGGAGAAGAAGGGAGAGAGAAAGGGAGGGGCTCAGGTCTTGTATTCAGTCCCCATAGTAGAAAAAAGAAAAACTACCATATCCTCTAGCACATTTTCACAGTTTAATTTTGTATGACTACAAATTAAGGTTTTCTTTACTAAAAGTTAGTTTTGAGGCTTAATGCAGGAAAGAATAAATATAAAGACAACAGGGATACTGAGACTCAGTTACATCAGGAAGGAGACCTTTATAAAAGCCCAAACGACAGTTACCACTGCCAACTCTGAGCATCACAGCATCAAGCGGAGAGGCTGCCCAATGCTCAGTGTATGTTCTGTGGCCTTTAAAATGAACCCAAGACCATTTCAAGTCCACATATTATAAGGTTTAAGCTGGAAATAAAACATGGAAAAGAAACCTTATATTGGCTTTTCAAAAATAAACATGAAAGTACAGTAAAAGGTGTACAATTTATTTAAATACAACAAAAACCAAAATGCTATAGCCACGTGCCTCACTAAATTTTAACTTGAAGATGCTGCTGTGGGTCCAGGTAATGAGCTTCACTGAGGAGCCCCAGCAGGAGAACATGGGGTCTATGGGGTCTATCTAGCCCACCTGAGGCTGGCAGTGACACAGGCTACTTGGAATTCATGCAGGTCAGCACTCCCCAGCCAAACACTTTCCAACCAAGCATGGAAGACACCTGTGACCAGCCCTGCTCAGATGGGGAAACAAGACCTAACCTGAGAACCACAGCATTCCCTCCCTGCCTAAGCTGACAGTCCACTTGTTGGGAGCTCTGTAAAGGGCTCACCTCTGAGTACTGTACCTTGGGGAGGCCAGCCCCCTCCTGGTGCACAAGGTGTCTACTACAGCCAGTGTGTAGCCCCCCACACGGGCAGGGGAAATGAAGGGTCTGTCTGACATTCTGCCCATTCCCCTTCCATATGTCCTTATTCCTGCCCTGGGCTGGAATCTTCAGGGCTCAGTCTTTGCCTCATCCTCTTCTTTGGCTACACCCATTCTCTGGGGATTGCAATATAAGCTGAGCATCCTAATTTGAAAATCCAAAATGCTAAAAAATCTAAAACTTCAGTATGATGCTGGTGCTCCAAACATTTATTTCACAGTGTGTAGAACTCTGGATGATCAACTGGTAGGCTTACTTATATATCCTAGATGTCCTTTTCAGATTTATTTATGATTTGGATGTTTTCTCTTGTTGAGGGGTTGTCTTTCACTGTCTTGCTGATGTCATCTGACAAGCAAAATACTTAATTTTAATGATGTCTACTTATGTTTCTGTTGTTATGCTCTTGGTGTTGGAGCTAAGAAACTGGCATAAATCAAGATCACAAAGATTTATTCACTTTTTTATATAAATATTTTATATTTTTTCTTCTCGTATTAGGTTCTTTGCTTCCTTTAAATTTTTTTATATACCTGAGTACCATTTGTAGAAAGACTATTCCTTCCCCCACTGAAACTGTCATGGAATATTTGTTAAAAAGTCATTGGATATCAAATGTCGGACTGTATTTTTACATTTTTAATTCTATTTGATGACCTTTCATATGTCTATCCTTACATCATCACCACAATATTTTGATTTGTGGAGTTTATTTTGTAAACAGAAACTATGAGTTTTCCAATTCTGAACTTTTTTCAAGACTGGGGCTATTCTAGGTCACTTAAAGTACACTGAGTTTTAGGATGAGCCTACAAACTTCTGCAAAAAAACAGCTGGGACTGTGATAGGTTGTGCATCAAGTATGTATCTCAGGCGGCTGTGGTTACACATGGCTATTATTCCAGCACTCAGAGGCTGAGGCAGGAAAACAGCTGTTAGTTAGAGACCAGTCTGTGCTACACAGTAAGTTCAAGGCCAGCCTGAACTACATAGTGAGATCCTGTCTTTAAAAAAACAAAAATGTAGCTGAATGTGAAGAGCACTGTTACCCCAGCAATATTAAGTTTTCTGAGCAATGCACATCTACTTGTTTGAATATTTCAATTTTTGGGATAAACTTATGCTATCCTATTCCAACAGAACCTTTAATATCCTTTGTTCGTTCACTGATGCTGTACAAAAATACAAATGGGTTTTGAGATCTTATACCTATAATCTTACTAAACTTGCTTACTCTAATATTTTTTCAGTGATTTCCTAGAAATGTATCACACCATCTGCAAATACAGGTAATTTTATTTGTTCTTTCCCCTTCTACCTTTTTTCTTTCTTTTTTACCAGTGTGATTCTGAATAACAGTAGTGAGAGCAGACACTGATCTTGCTCCTGATCTTAAGCAAAAAGTATGCTTTCACCACTAGTAGAATGTTACTTTTTCTTAGATGCATGCCATCATGTTGAGGAAGTCATCTTCCAGTTCTAAGTTGTTCAGCATTTGAGTGTTTTTTTCAAAAGTAGCGTCACATGTATGTAAGTACATACATCCTGAGGACTAAACACAAGGCCTGCACATTAACTACATCTCCAGTTCTCTTTTTTATTTTCAGACAGGGTCTAAGTTGCTTAAGTTGCCCAGGTCAAAACTTGTGACTCTCCTGTCTCAGTCTCCCAGAGTGTTATGCTTACACCCACAGCTAGCAGCGTTGAATTTTACCAGTGCTTCTCTCACTTATTGGAGCAATCATATGGGTTTTATTTAGTCTATTCACATGACGTTACGTTAGTTGACTTTCATTTGTTAAACTATTCCTGTAATGGTGGCATAAATTGATGCACAATCCTTTTTATATATTGCTAGATTTCAATTTCTAAAAATTGGTTGAAAATTTTTGTTTGTATACTCCTAAGTGATACTGGTCTATAGTTTCCTTTTCTCTTGATATCTTTGGTTTGGATATCATTTATTTCACAGAATGATCTAATGTTCCACTTTCAACCAAGCATGCACTGATTAATCCATTTAGTCTTAGCACTGAGGTATACCTCCAATACTTTTTATTTTGCTTTATTTTTTGAGACAGGGTCTATTAGTTCACATAGGCCTTGAACTCACTGTGTAGCCTAGGCTGACTTCAAACTCATGGCAGCCCTCCTGCCCCCTCCTCAGTAGAGAGATTATAGGTGTGTTGCCACCATATCCAGCTTCAGCACCATTTTAAAAAAAAAAAAATTTTTTTAACCTTTTTTAAATTTTGAAGCGCTGGGGAGATAGCTCAGTAGAATAAGCACTTGCCTGGCAAGCTCAAGGTCCTGAGTTCAGTCCCCAGTACCGCAAAAAAAAAGTTGAGACAAAATCTAAGTCACGAGCCGGGCGTGGTGGCGCATGCCTGTAATCCCAGCACTCAGGAGGCTGAGGCAGGAGGATTGTTGTGAGTTCGAGACCAGCCTGAGCTACAAAGTGAGCTCAAGGCCAGCCTGAACTGCATAGTGAGACCCTGTCTCAAAAAAAGACAAAAAAAAAAAAAAAAAAAAAAAAAAAAAAAAAAAAAAAAAAAAAAAAAAAAAAAAAATCTAAGTCACTAAATTGCCCAGGCTGGGCTTAAACTTGTGATTCACCTACCCCAGTCTCCCAGAGGTCTGGGAATATGGGTATGTTCCATTACACTTGACCAAATGTTTTCAATAAAAAGGCTAAAAACAGTAAGCATCCTGATTAGAATTTTGTTCAGTAGCATGTGCTGAGGTCCTTGACAAGTCTATCCTGGCACACTCTGCATGTATTGTTCAGCATCCCTGCCTAAACCTCTGCTGAACACAGGAAAGGGATTTTATTGGAGAACGTTTGTACATAAATCTGAGCTGGGTGTGGTGGCACATGCTTGTGGTCCCAGCATCCAGACAGCTGAGGTAGGAGATCACCATGAGTCTGAGGCCAGCCAGGGCAACACAGTGAGACCTGGTCTAAAACAAGATACAACAACACAACACAGAAATTAAATCTGACCTGCTGCTTTTTGTTCAAGATATTATTAACTTCCTGTCTTTACTGCCACCCCAAATGACAGAGGAAAGAAGACCCTTGAGAACTGTGGGCCTTTTCTGGTTCAGATTTTGCAAGATGAAGAGGCTCCAAAGAGGAGAAAAAAGGGCCGGAGATAGGTCAGTAGAATAAATGCTGGCCTGGCAAGCACAAGGGCCTAAGTTCAATACCCAGTTCTGAAAAAAAAAAAGAAAGAAAGAAAACAAAACAAAGAGGAGAAAAAGACAACAGTGCTGTCAGTTCCATCTTGGATTCTGGCATGAATGGTATCAAAGGGACACTGATCCCATGTGGCCCCTCACACTGCACAGAAATGGAACAACCACACCAGGCTCCCAGCTTCTGCAGGGCAATACATGTACGTGCCCCTATATCCCATAGCTAAGTTGTGTGCACCCCTAAGGGAACAGTGGGTCTGATCAGGCTGTAGATTTGGGTGGCAGGAGTGTCCCAATAAGGCTCACTCTCCTCCAACTTACCTCTCACCCAGGTAGTCCCCAATGACAGTCTTATTTAGACCTTCTCCTTTATAGAGGAACTGGGCAACATCTTCTGGGGAACTCTGTAGCAGGTCATTTTCTATTAGAAACTGAATTCCCTGAAGAACAGCATAAGACAGGAAGCACCAGTTAGGAAGGCTACTCAAACTCAGTTCTTAAGGATAGAAACAGTATGATGATCTTGGTTTGGAAAAACATTAGAAACCTATGGAACTGCACAACCTGATTTTTACAATACCATACTACATTTTATCCATCAAAGAAAAGTACATATCTTCTGGCAATTTAACAGGTTAAAGGACAAATATGTGTCTTTCTGAACAAACTACTATAAATGATTGTTTTAAATGATAAGGATTTAGGGCCAGCAAGGTAGCTCAGCAGATTAAGAGCTTGCTTAGGTAAGCACAGGGGTGAGGGTTCGATCCCTGGAAACCCATGCTGTGCCAGCCCTGCCCCCAGGGTGTGCTGAGCTAGCAATGAAGTCTGGGCATGGTGGTACATGCCTGTAATCCCAGTACTAGGGAGGCTGAAAACAGGAGGATCATTGCAAGTCCAAGCTGACTAGTGAGACCTTGCATGCATGCATGCATGTACATATATACACACACAGAGATTCACCAAAGTACAGTGAATAGAGATAATAAACTTTGCTGCCCTGCAAATGGCCAAGAGCAAGAGAAGGGTGTTTAAAGGAACCAAGGACATAGAGGACAAAGGGATCCCCATGAGTAGTGGTGGGGGCTGGGGCTAGTTCCTGGCCTACTGGTGATCACCAGGGTTATGACCATGGCACTGAAGGCTGGGATGCTGACTTTCATAAAGAGTTCAGCAACACAAAAGTTTGCTTTGGAATGGCCATGGCTTTTAGAGGCTCTTCATCCTTCCCACTCTGCTATTTCTGCCCCTCCTAGTTGTCCTATAATCTCTGTGGCCATGAGGCTGGGGACTGGATGCTGAAAAAGCCAATGTTTCTACCACTGCTATGCAAAGCCTTGAAAAGTGAATGGGCCTGAGGAAGAGACTGTTCTGGACACTTATGACCTATCCTTGCATGTCAGTATACTCCTAAAGCTAGGATGACTCTTAAGACAGTGCTGTGAAATGACCTATAAGGATTTGAGAAAATGAAACAGGCTCAAACAAGGTAATTTCTGTGCTTACAGGTCACAAAATGAAGATAGAAGAGGTCCCCATGGAGACAAGGCTTCCTTTGCAAGAGACGGAGACCTCTGTCATGGGAAAGAGAAAGCCACTATTCAAGCTCAGATCAGAAACCCAAAGATACATGGCAGCAAAAGTCTGAGACAAAGAGCACAATTATGAATCTAAGGAGGAAGAGGCCAGACAAGGAGGGGAGGTATACAGGAGCAGACTGCTCAGAGCAGGGGACAAGCGTCCTTGTCAGAACAGATATAGTCATGTGAAAAGTAGAGGCAAAGACTAGAGTAATGTGCCCACAGGCCAAGGAGCACCACCACAGGCAGGACAGGCTGGAAGGGATTCTCTGTCAGAGGTTCAGACAACACCTTAATCTTGGATTCTGGCTTCCTGAACTGCAGAACAAATTTTTATATTTTAAGCCACGCAATTTATGTCTAATTTGCTAGGGCAGCCCTAGGACACTCTTACATTGGGTAGGTAATTATAAAAGAAAGCAAATGTTTCCTTAAAAATTTTTAATATTTTAAAATGCTGCATAGAGAATGGGGAAGATAGCTTGGCAATCTAAGTGCCTGTCTGGCAAGTGCAAGGACCTGAGTTTGATCCCTGGTACCTAGTCGTGTGTTGCCTCCAAAACTGGGCATGGTGGGGCACACCTGTAATCTCAATGCTGGGAAAGTTCAAACAGGAGGATCACTGAGTCTGAACTGTCAGCAAGACCCTGTATCAAATAAATAAGAATTAAAAATTGAATGAAGGGCTGGAGATAGCTTAGTGTCTAAGCACCTGCCTTGCAAGCACAAGGACCCAGGTTCGATCCCTAGTACCATATGCAGAACCAGCCCCACACCGGGTCCACCGAGTCAACCACCGAGTCAACCACCGAAACTGGATGTTGTGGGGCATGCCTGTAATCCCAGTGCTGGGAAGATTGAAACAGAAGGCTCACTACAAGTCTGAGCTGCATAACAAGACCCTGTACCAAATACATACATTTAAAAAAAATAAATATAAATACAAATATAAATATGTAAAATGTTGCTTAAAAAAAATCAAGCAGAAAACACTGGCCACCACTCAACCCACTAATTTCAGTATCTAGTTGTGTATTTCTAACCAGCCTGTTATTTGCCCTATGTCTGTCCCTCAGAGAAGGTGGAATTTTATTGTTTCATTTATGTACTTACTTACTTTGCAGTACCATGGATCAAACTAGGATTCTTGTACTTGCCAGACAAGAACTTACCCTGCTGAGCTATCTTCCCAGCAGAAGCTGGAATTTAAAAAAAAATTTAGTAACAAAGCTTTGTCTTGTTTGAGATGGGGTCTCCCTATGCAGCTAGCCCAGGCTGGCCTTGAACTCTGGCCTGCCTCAACCTCTTGAGTGCTAATTTCTGGGTTTTTCCTGTTTTTTGTTTTTAATATTTTACTGATTTATTTATTTGGTACCGGGTCTTGCTACACAGCTCAGACTTGTAGTTCTAGCACTCCTCCAATTTCCCATGTGTCATGAGGTACCAGGGATTGAATCCAGGTCCCAGAGCTTGCCAGATAAGCACTTAGACCACTGAGCTATCTCTCTGTCCCTAGTTTCTGTTTTTTAAGAAGTTAATTTGACCTGGTCAGATTTATGATCCTTGATTAGTGAGTACGCACTCCTGGCCTCTTATTCTATGCTATTTCACATGCCTTTTTAGCCCTTTGTTAAACTGATCGAGTTTTCCTTATTCACGCTTCCTTAGTAATTTATAAATTATATTTAATTCCTATCTCTAGTGGCTACTCTTAAAATTTTAACATCTAAACTTATATTTACCTATTAGCATCTAGGAAACCTTACTTTCCTATTTAGCCTTCTTGTCTTTTCATTTTATCATTTAGACTTAACTGTAAGCACTCCCCATCCCATCCCACTGCCCCTGCCAATACCAGGGGATTAAACCCAGGGATACTCTGTCAACTGAGTTATATATCTTACTCTTCTCTTTAAAAAAAATTATGTGTGTGTAGATATTGATGTAGATATATAATAATTCTGAGATGACCTCACAAGTTGGCCAGGCAGGACTTAGATTTGGGACCCTCCTGCTTCAGTTTTCGCAGGCTGGCTTTACAGCCTTGAGCTCACACACCTGGTTTATCTATAAATATCACACATCTTTTTATCCCATAAATTCATTTTGGGAGAGGGTGGAGATATAACCCTGCAGCTTCTCAATTGCTAGACTCTGGAAAAGTCTTGGTGACCAACTGCTTGAGTCATTGGATGAATGAAAATGTCTTTATTTGCTCTTCTTCTAAGTGACAGTTTGGGTCAACATAATTCTGTTTTAAGTCATTGTGACTCAAACCCTAGAACTGTCTCCCTGCTCTCTTTGATCTAGTGTTTCCTAATAACAAGCTCATTTCTTCTTAGTGGCTTACTCTTCCTGGACAATTTAATGATTTTCTCTTTACAAGATTTGTGTTATTTTGTTCAATATATCTATACATAGGTATTTCAAAAATTTATACTGTTTAGCATTTACTAAAGCCTGGGAATCTATGGATTTTGTCTTAGACTTATTCTAAAATAACCCCAGGTTTCCTTAAAAAAATTTTAAATTTTGTTTTAATCTTTTATTTATTTGGTAAGGGCCTCACTATGCAGTTCAGCCTCATAGTTATCCTCCTATCTCAGCCTCCCCAGTGCTGGTATTACAGGCATGGCCCCATTATGTCTTTTAGAGCCACACAGCATGCCTCAGGTTCTGGAGCTGGCATAGTATCTGGTACCAGGGTTTGAACCCAGGACCTTGCACTTGCCAGGCAGGCACTTAGACCACTGTGCTATCTCCCAGTCCCTTGAACCATTTCTTGTGTTCCATTTTAAACTGTTTCCTTTGAGACTTTGGTTGGATGAAATCTGGTTTGCTGGATTCATCTCCCATGTCTTGAACTCTGTGAAAATCAGTAGAGAGAAGGATTGTACTCTCTGAAGGCCTCAAATCCATGCAGAAGCAACCCTTTCTCTGGGCACATCCCAGAGCACAAATGGCACCCCTAGTTATTTCCAACATTCTTACAACACCCCACTTTGGTATCACACATAAGGACCAACCCTATCAATCTCTTTGATGATATTCATAATCTATGCAAATACACTACTTCAAAGTTCCTTCCATTGTTACAATAAGGCCTGTTTCCTCTTGTTTCAGTTCTTCTGTTTGTCCAGCTTTGTTTCTGTGAGGTGGTGATTTCCACAAGTGTCTGGCAGTATATGGCTGGGAGTTAATCTTTGTGAGTCCTGGCACTTCCTGTATACTGTCTGCTCTTAGTTTCTAATGCAGCCACCTCTTACAACTTGATGGAGCAGAATTTAGGTGGTGGGCACCATGCCTGGGCATCACATGACTTGGGAATCATTTCTTCCTCATTGATCTCATGTACCTTCTTCCTTGCAAGGTCCTCAATTTCTACTCCATTAAACTCCTTGTTCTAAGTTTAAGTATTTTTCTTAAATACTGGGAATGTAAAGGATTCTGGGAAAATAAAACGACAACAGGAATCACTGAAACACTGGGAATCTAAAGGGTAGAAGGGTGTTTTTAGTCTCCTTAATCTAAACAGCCCTGTCTAGAGTCTAAGGTACCTGAACAAAACAAAATTCTTTCCTTAAAATATTATCACCTCCCTGGTAGCTTGAAAGACTTTAAGAATATCTTCATAATTCACAATATTACAAGGCCTATGAGGACATTCAGTATATAATTTTGAATTGCATCAGCAACATATGAGGTTATCTGCTATGGCTATAGACTAAATATTTGTGTCTCATTCAAAATTTGTATACTGAAGCCCAAAGCCACACAGTGACCCTATGTATACATAGGATCCCTGGGAGTAGCTAGGGTTAGGTCAAGTCATTTGAGCAAAGTCGCCTGGGTTCAGATTTGCCATTTTTAGGAAGACAAAGCCTGAAGTGAATTACTCCCCTCCCTGGCTATCTGAGGATTTGGCAAAAAGGAAACTATCTGCAAACAGAGAGGAGGCTCTCACTAGAACTCAGTTGAGGCAGCATTCTAGTAGTAAATAGGCAGCACCCAGATATACGAGAAAATAAATGTCCATTATTTAAGCCCCTCATCCACAGTATTTTCTGATGGTGACCAGATGACTAGGACAAGTGCCATAATCAAGACTATAAACCAAATAATTTTGATAATTTTCCCAGCAAAAGCCCAAAAACAGATTAAATGTAACTTCTGCTTTTTACAGATACGCTATTAAGAAGAATCAGATGAAAGCGGCCTATATGCACACTAGCAATGAATGGATAAAAATATGATATTTGCATACAATGGAGTATTACTCTGCCATAAAGAAAGATAACTGAGGAATTTGTAGAAAAATGTATGTATCTTGAGACCATAATCTCATGGGAAATAAATAGATGCAAAGCTTTTAAAACTGACTGGTATCCCTTATTTGAGAAACCTAAATTATAAAATAGAGCAAAGTAAAAATGTGAATAGTAATTAGGAAGACAGATCTTTCTCAAATGGAAAGGGGATCAAGAGATGGAAGAAAGAGAAGGAAAGGAGGGGCAGGAAATGAAGAATTAGTACATAAGGGAATGTACAGTATTCACTAGGGATTGTAAATATGTACTAATAAAAATTTAATTTTAAAAAATGTATCTTTTAGGCGAAGTGAGACACAAAGTCTACTAAGCCACTCATGATAGCCTGATTGAACTCCTACTTCCCTTGACAAGCAGACACCCAAGGATGACTACACTGTCAGAATTCAGCTTCTTATAAACTGAACTCGTGGCTCTACTCAGGCAGACACAATTACAGGACTGCATCTTACAGTCCTGGTCCCTATTCGGGAGGTGTGTCCTCCTCAGCTTCTCTATACCTCATTCTGCCCAATTGTGAGCCAGGAATTAAAATGAAATTTCCCTGCCTCTTGAGTTGTTGTAAGGACTAAGTACATTAATGGAAGTGCTTCCCTCTGTGCCTCCCGACAAACATGAAATTCTCTATATAAGCCCTTATTATTGTACTGTTGATATGTGCTACACAACCAAGAACTGACAGCAAGGACAGTCTAAGCATGAGGCGAGTTCACACTTACAAAACTGACTGATAATGTATAGGGGTAACATTTTAAAAAATCATTTGCAGTACTTTGTTTCATGAGATTTTAATTTATCTATAAGCAAGTTAAAACATGAGTTCCAGTTCTAAAAACCAATTTTATAAAACATCCATTATTACGTCCAATGTGTATAAAATTTGATAATTTAACTCAGTAAACTCAAGTCCTAAAAAAAGAAAAAAAAACTCTGACACTAACTGCAAATAACAAATCATTACCAAATAAACAAGATCATTCCTGCTCACAATTTCATGCCATTTTGGAGCTGAATTAGGAAGCAATAGAAAGGTTGGCCAAATAGCTCAGTAATTAAAGCGCCTACAAACAGGCACAGGGGCAGGAGTTCACTCCCTGGGACTGCTGTGAGAGCCCTGCCCCTGGGGTTCACTGAGATGGCCATTGAGACTGGGCATGGTGGTACGCCTCTGTAATCCCAGCTCCTGGGAGGCTGTAAACAGGTGGATCACTGAGTCTGATCTAGTAGTGAGACCCTAAACATCCTGTAGATCCTTCCCTACAAAAAAAAAAAAAAAAAAAAG